>SNVD02008334.1:0-33647 GCA_013180625.2 Boswellia sacra | reverse complement strand
ACATAATGGACGAAACATGATTTATGGGCACCCAACTTGTATTATACAAGCATATGTGAAGGGATACTTTAAAACATTAATTATATAATAATTATATAGAATTGGAGAGAAATAGTTAAAATAGAGAAAAATAAAAAAATTGAGTGTACATTAATTTTAACATATTTCATATTGACGATGGTCGAGTTCATTATAAATATAACAAATTTCTTATTACAAATTTGTAGTTATATTAAGGTGTGTTCATAATTTTTAAAATTATTTACAGTGTATTGAAAAATAATTCCTGGTAAATTACTCAAAGAGCTTAATTTATATACAAAATGTTGTTAATAATTATATATATGTAGAAAATGAAGTACTAGATAGTTTATTAATTTAGAATCATAACTATGATACTATTACAACTATGGTTTTTAAGTCCAATCTTGTAGATACGTAAACCTACGCTATACAAACACAAAGCACATAGTACATGTGGGTGACTCCTCATTAAAATAGACGGAACGACGAAGGACTAAAGTAACAAACGCTCAACCTTGTGTACCCCAAACACTTAACAACCCGTTAATATAACCATTCTACCTTAGACTCCATGTGTGTACTACCCCAAATTCCTTATATTGGCCTACTCACCACATTATGATTTCTTTCCAATGCACCAAATACTCACTTGGCTTTATGTTGTGAAGTTCTGCCAACTTGATGCTAGCGAGCATATACCCTTGCCCACACGACCATATATCATCTGCCATGTGCGAATGGGTGAACGACTCAATGCACGATGGTCCTGTCCTATTCCAAATATCCCAAAGCTAGACAATGTTGGCCATCTTATGAGCCATACGAAAGCCAGTTTTCAATGTCAAGGATGCCATGTCCTCGAATATTAGCACAAACATCCTGTCAAATTGTGACCCCTAAAGAATGATCCTAGCATTTGTTATCACATGCGGGTCAATTATCAATGCAACTGGATAAAGATTAAACATTGGCTAGTAGTTATAGTATGCCATAGCAGACGCTTGTGGTAGTATCAAACAACCCCATTCAACTCCATCTCCAACATTGTCCATGATTCCACTAGCTCATACACTATGTCATTAACATCCTTTGTTGTAGGCACTAGTTGGCGTAGTTTGTGGTACTTCTCTTAATTTACATCGTTTCCTTGACACCGACTCATTAGATTCGATAACCTTCCCATCATTCTCCTTGATGACATGGGATAATCGGTTGAATCGAGAACAAGGTTTTTAATTGTCTATGCTGGACTTTCAGTAGGCAATATGTCCATCAAAATCGTCAGTTTGTCTTTTTCTACTACTGCGACTGCTACCCCCTTCCCTTTGTCAACAACTTTAGCATTCAGGTCAACCACTATATTCGTGCCATTGTCACCTACCATTTCATTTATGACTCCTTTCCCTTTGTCATTGACTTCAGCAATCAGGTCAACCATTGTATTCATTTCGTTGTCACGTACCATATCATCTAAAAACAGGTTAGTTAAGCATGGTTCGAAACAACATAAATGTTACACTATCTTAAAAATGTAATCACACCGATGAACCCAAGAATAAAGGAATGTCGTCACCAGTTAACAGTTTTGACCCTGTAAGGTTATCATCATCGTCTTCGCATTTTTGTTTCCTAGTCCCGTACAGCCACTGTCTGATTTCACATTAACATTTGTGTCATTGTAGTCATTGTAGTATCGGGACTATCACAAACGAGGGCCATGAAGTTTAGATTATTACAGATCCTATGATTTTAAATGATAGGGTTAGGGTCACTGTATGCTGGGCGCATGGTCAACATGGTATGTCCTTATGTTATCGCCACAAAATACTAGGTCATGCTTCTTTATGTGTACCATATTAACTTATGGGTTGTATTGTTTGTACCTATGATGCTTGGCCTGGTTTAACACTGACAGACTACAAGATCCCCTTTTGTATTTGCTTTGTCGCATATATTATAGTGATCCATCTGAAGATACACAAACAAGATGGAATGATGACAGTGGAAATGTTACTGACATTATGATTGTTGACTTTAAAACAAAATGACTAAACATGCATTTCACATCGCTTGCAAACCTGCTATCACATGTTAATATGATTTGAATGTTTAGTGTAGGAAAGAGAATACCATAATGCATCGGTGACGGGGATCAGCACCTTCACACTCAGTTTGAACTGTTATGAGTTAGTTGTCACAAGAAGTATCGCGCCTCACGGCGTGATGCCCGAACCCCACCCCGAATTCCTTTTGAAGTGCCTTATTCTTATAGTGGCACGACGATGGTTAGCAAAGTGGCGTGCCTAGTTAATGTCCTTATATGAGCGTCATACAGTACATCCAAGCATGAAGTCCTTTTATAGTTAACAGTTGTCCAACGGTTGAATCACAAATAGATAGTAATTGATAGTGCCTGGTCCAAAAGGTCTCCATTGGTTAATTAAATGGTTGGTAACATGTTGGTAATGTCAAGGGGCATGGAATGGATCAATTTATACTGTTTTCAATGTAGAACCAATCTAAAGTGATGGGTAAAAGTTGTCATGGTCAGGTATAGAACACCAAGGGCTATCACCTTATGCTTTGTATACACACATTCAAAAGTTTCATCTCGTATCATGTTCAAACAGTTTTCCAATTTAGACATAATGATACGGGTTCACAATTATAGGGTGTCGATACAATGCGGCAAACAACTTCTTGCATATAGTCCTACTTCAAAATTGTAGCTACATGTAGTTATAATATTCTAATGTACATATGTATATGTGTGTGTGTGTGTGTGTGTGTGTGTGTGTATTCATATTTATGTATGTCCGCAAATATAAACATGGCAATATATGTTGTGTAGTACATGCAGTAGTACAAATAAAAAGTGTACAACTAACATGTATCCGCGTATGTCACTATTAGATGCATGGTCCATACATATCTAAATATATACATACATATGGCACTGCATCTATAGATATATACACGGTCGGCTGAAGAGTTTTTGGGACCTAAGGCAAAATTTATAAATTGGGCCTTTTGTATTCAATTAAAAAATGATAAATTTAATTTTTTAAAATATATTTTTATCTAAAATTAAATTTTCTTGCCTTTTGAGATGCAAATTATTAATCAAACTTTATATTCAAGTTTTTCTAATATTTCTTTGTCAATGCATAATAAATTATCAAGAGATTATCTTTGGGATTCAACTATTTTTTATAATTTTCTTTTTTTCTTAAGTTTTTTTTTTGTTACTGATTAATATTTTATAGTAACCAATTGTAAGATTTCTAAGACTAAATCATTAATCAACAACAAGCAAACACAAAATAAACAATAACTACAAATAAGTAAATAAAATAACAACTATAAATAAATATAAATAAATTAATAATCCGGACAATAATCTAAAATTAATAAAAATATTAAAATATAAAACAAAAGAACCTGGTTAGAAAGCTTAAGGAAGACTAGAAGAGCACTCTGCACGTCTAGCTTACTAACAACATTCAACTTGGTAAGTAGTCATTTCTTAGATTTCTAAGACTAAATTACTAATTAATAACAATCAAACACAAAATAAAAGATAACTTCAATAAATAAATAAAATAATAATTATAAAAAATATGATAAATTAATAATATGGATAGTAATTTAAAAGTAATAAAAATATTAAAATATCAAACAATAAAACCTAAAAAATTGCATTCAACTTGGTTAGAAAAGCTTAAGGAAGACTGGAGCATTGCACATTTGGCTGTAAATGGAGAAATAAGAAGAAGAAACTGTATGAGTTATGATCGTGTATGATAAAGAAAGAGGGAGATTGAGAGTTGTAAAAAAAGAAAACAGTAAAAAATGAAATAAGACACACAAAACAAAGAAATCAAAGAGAATAAGTTGCAATGGCCGGTGGGGCTATTAATAAATTAAAAATTAAAAATTAAAAATTTTGTTATGATTGTGTTGCCATTTATATATATTGAATTTTTAAAATAAAATAAAATTATTGGGGCCTCTCTCTCCAAATATTGAGGCCTAAGTAACTTTTAAAATAAATAAAACTATTAAAAAAATTGCATGTAATTTGGGGCCTAAATAATCTTTAAAATAAATAAAATTTTTTGGGGCCCTAAGCAACATCTTCAGTTGCCTAGGGGATGAGTCGTCACTGATATATATATATATATATATATATATATATATATATATATTAATAGAGAGAGAGAGAGAGAGAGAGAGAGAGAGAGAGAGAGAGAGAGACAAACACAAAGAAAGATGCATAAGGTGTAACGTATACCGAATTTGCATGGAGGTTTGTATACGATCGATGTAAGATTGTTATATTATAAACTAGTACTAGTGTAATTAATCTGCCTTAATTCTTCAATAATATGAAACTTGGAAACCTCACTTTCGTAGCAGGTTTCTACGACCATAGATAATGCTGGGTTTATTTCAAATACTAATGTGTAACTTGTGGTAACGTTAGGCAAAAATACTATCTATAGGTTTTTCACCATTATTTTGTCATTCTATTACATTATTTATTTTCCTACATGGTGTAATACCCACATAGTACTATGTACATAGATAGGTCGTACGTATTTGTCTCTAGGTGCAAAGCAAATAATTGGGCCTTTTTAGTGGAGAGAGGGTTGTTTGAATTAGCAGACATTTATCGTGACGGCCCGGATTTTATATGTGTCAGGCAGAAGTATTTTAGATTATTTTACAATAAAAAATGTTAAGATAGTAAAGTGGGTCTCCAAGAAATGGGCTAGCAAATGCTATTTTAATGTGCTTTTTTTAGACGCCTCATTTTCGAGTTTCAGGCCATAACGTTAAGATAATATGCTACTTATGCCCTAGTTTTATACGTAAGTGCAACTTGTACCCTTGTTGCAACTTATTCTTCACTATAACAACTATATCATTCAATGATATATAAATTTGCTATGTTCTCA
The DNA here is from genome assembly GCA_013180625.2 of Boswellia sacra. Taxonomy (NCBI): domain Eukaryota; kingdom Viridiplantae; phylum Streptophyta; class Magnoliopsida; order Sapindales; family Burseraceae; genus Boswellia; species Boswellia sacra. Next base: position 28,662 of record SNVD02008334.1, on the reverse strand, counting down.
ATCATGATTTCAACTTAATGGATTATCTTAAACAACTTACGACTCTTATTTTTAAAATGGTTGTAAACGGACTTAACCTTCCTGCAATCTTGTAAATACTATATTAATGTGATTTTAAACTGGACTTCATTGAAACTTCTCCAAATGGACATGTAGTCAGGGTATATGAGCTACAATATTGTAGCTGGGTCATGAAAAATGATGTGAAGGGAACTTAATGTTTGTGTATACAAATAATGCCAATTCCTAATGACTAAGCTTAACACATGTCTATAATGTATTTTGCTTATATGTGTTCAATTAGTGTAGGATATATATATTTTTTGAACCAGAGGTATCTCTAATAACATTCAATATATTTTTTTTGTAAATTTTTTATAAATCAGTGAGTTGATGTATGTCTATAGTTCCATTTATTAGGCCTAACTCCATAAAGACTTCGATTTAATTCTTACCAGAACTACAAGTGACTCTGAAAATAATGTTCTAGTTTACGTTATATTACATGTATTGGACAATGCATAATGTCTTGCCATCAATTAAATGAGAATGACATTGAAAACTTTTCAATGATTTTAGCGTCTCATGTATTTCATAATACAAATAGTATGCTTGTCCTTTTCTCATATGAGATAATGAAATAGCACGAATGACCGTTGGATAATAAATTTAATATATTTATGGTGACATTACTAGTATTTGAGAATTTTTTTTATTTAAACATCAAGCAAAGTTAGTCTAATTAGATTCCTACTTGCTTTCTTGATTTCGACATAGTAAAGATTCATAAATTAAAAAAAAACTAACTAAGTCTTGTGACATGGACGTGTGTGTTCATTAAGATACTATACATATGTGATGTTCAGTTTACAAACCATATTGTGTAAATAACATGGAGTCAACCAAAGTTATCTAATAGTGATAGTGTATCCAACACGATAATTAATGCATTTAATGGTCCATTGGTACGATATGAGTAAAATTCACATATGCACCTCCACATTTGGTGAAGTACTTGCCATGTATAGCCAAAATGTTAAACAAGGACCTAGGGGTTGTTCACGAGTTACTTAGACATTACGATCACTGTAAGTAAACACAAGAGGTTAAGGTTAATATGACTGCTGACCACTATGAAATGCAAAGTTGAGTGAATAGTGCCTAATTAATTATGGGTTTACTGTTTGACCATATTCAATGGGTTTTTAAGTTCGTCCACCATGTCAGCATAAATGTTTCTGACCCGCTTCCCTTGTGCATCACACTTAGCTTGTAATACCTTGTCGTACTTTGAAATTGTAGCTGTGATGCAATCATTACATGGCACATGGAACGATGTACCCCTAGCTTCACAATTACATCCAACGCTAGAACTAAACATCTCGTGGGCACGCCTCAACAAGGTAACCATGGGGTAGGGGATTGGCACCAATGTAGGTCGCATTATAAGGGTTGGGTTGACCAGCACAATAAAGTAATCCATGCATCATTAGGATATCAAGTTTCATATGCATAAACAATATGAGAACATGACTTAATCCGAAAGAATAGGAATGGATGACGATAGTTAACATTGAGATTGTAAGTTTATTTTTCACTGTTATGAACATACAATGATAGTGGTATCGATTACTTGTCATATTAGGAGGTGGAGATTTGTGATTGTAGTAGATAGGCCTTCCCTAACCACAACAACCATAAGGCGAAGATGTATTGTAAAATTGGGAAAATGCCATTTTGGCCTCATGGCGGTTCTTGTAAGACTTGTGACAAGTTTTGGAATATCCGTAGACTTGAATAAGAGCTTCTTCCCATGACCTGTAAACACCTGGTGTCCAACCAACAAACATGGCATATGTTTTCCCTTGCAATGATGATGACATTGATCAGTGAGTATATATCAATCATAAGAGTACACTATGGTTTACATAGCGGTAGCAATGAAGCACAGAAATGCATACCATAGATTTCTATGGGAATGGAAGCGCTTGTGCTATGTACATATAGCTAAGAATGAGCATAAAAAAAGTTGTTGCTACTAATTAAGTCGAACGAGGCAGCAGTATGTGGTCGATTTGTATTGTAGGTCTATTTCACAATAAAGTTATGACGACTCACAGGCTTGGTATTGTTTTGAATGGATAGGCAAAAATCATATCTTCACTATGGCCATGACCTAAGCTACTCAATTATTGTATTTCTTGTGATCTTTGTGTGGTGTGTATCCCTCACGATTTTCCAGTATACTAATGGTACTGGTACTATGAGTTGAAGTGGTCGGCGTCAGAGTAGGTGTTGACTAGGGAATACTTGGAGACAACTACAGAGCGACTACAAATCCCTTCAAAAGATGATATGGGATAGGACAAGTTGCCATCATGCTGTTGTTAGGCAAACAAAGTGGTAGGACCAATAGTTGAAATGAACATAGTGTTGACAAAGTAGGAAAATGGGCCAAGAAATTGTTTATAGGCTTCGTTTTTTTGGCTATAAAGATTGACGAGCGCGTAATAGCCCGGGTAGCCTTAATAATCAACTTAAAGGCTGGGAAAATAGTTGATGCCTGAAGTGCTTTTTTTTTTAAGGATATGGTGGATGAAAAATGATGGTTGAGATCAGCCATAAGCAAAGATGGTAGCAATATGTGGACTTGTCCCACTAATAAAATGCCTGTTAGGAATTAGAATAAACGCATATATAATGTCAAATATGTAGTGTGGCACCCATTGGCAGGCTGGCTCGAAGTCAGACCCTTGTTTCATTTTGAATTTTTCGAAATTACCTGGATAACATGAAGAAGATTGAGATGTAATATAATTTACAAAGAAACCATATTGACATATTGTGAACTCATATTAAAGCCTCAATGGGTGAACTGTAATCATATTACTCTACAATATTTTCAAACTCAAATCAAAATCTTATACTATACTTTTCATCCGACGATCATAGTATATAATTTTGAAAAATGACCTCTTGCTGCTTACAACTAAAAGTAATTAAATCTTTAGAAAGATCTGGTCTAAGATTAAAATATGAGTGTTATAACTTGGTGGGTAACACACTATGTAATGGACTTTGATAAGTTATGTTGATTTGTTAAGGCCTATTGTTTTTATAAATCGTCCATAGAAGGGATAAAGTTTAAGTATTTCTTATTTTGGGGTTCTATTCATTGGAATTCATGATTAGTTTCAGTATTTTTTCCACTTTCTTACTATATTAGGGGAGAAAGTGAATATTACAAGTTAGATACATTCCTCCAAAAAATATACAAATATTAAAAATTCATGTACCTAATAAGGAAGGCCTCACCATAGTATTAATTTTGAAATAATATATGAAATTCTTACGAATATATGTTGCATATGAGTGAACGTAATTCTAAATATGATAAGTCACGTAGAAATGGTTAAGTACCTGTGCTACGAGCTAAAGTTCGTATGCGTTCATCCGATGCTAGAAGAAATTTAAGTTTCTTATGGGAGCTTGTTGTTCAGGATAAAGCGAATTAAAGGGCCATATCATCTCATGTTGGACATCAAAATCTAGAACTTGGTAACACGTGCAAGTGGATTTCCTTATCCATAACGGATCTCTATTTGTATTGCATTTGTGGTATAGAAGGGTTAACCGTTGCGATTTGTTTTTAACATTTGAATTTTGGTAGGGATTATCCTATCAAGCATAATAGGATTTCATGTGGAATGGATAATGTGCACGTAACATACAAGCAATAGGAGAAAAATTATGAATCAACATGATTATTTAACGGCAAACCACTAATTAGCACAAAACAGCTATCCCTAGGCAATCCTTGAGAAGGGCTCAAACTCCGAATACAGTTAGGAGGAATATTATTAATGAGTTTCAAACCATTTTGGATGAGGTCCTTACGTTGTTGTGCCAACAACACAATTGGGAAATGTGAGCATGTTTGGCACATGGGATAGCATAGGTTAATACATATTGGTAGCCTTGGTCACTTGACCTGCGTTTGGGTGCAACTTCCTAGTAGGATCGGTTAACAATAAGTGTGAATGGTAGTACTGATTGTAATGTGTTAATTGTGATTAAATAATGGCTAGCTTTGACTGGGTTAGAGGTCAAAGTGTCCAAAACATTCAATGTAGTGCAATGTCGTTCTGGTTTTTAACGAATTTTTTGCATCAATCTTTGGCAATAAATATCATAAACATATACGAATAAATAAATGTTAACAATATGTATTTTATTAAACAGTTTGAATGAATCAATTATTTTAAAACATAATAATTAAATTTTATATACAATATACAAATTATGAAATATTTGATGCAAAATTACTTTCTAACATAATTTATGAAATTTAGTAAATTTTTAAATTATTATAATTTTAGAAAATATAATTATTTTATAGGTATTTTTCTTTTCTAGAAAGTATTAAATACACTCCACTACAGTTTTTTACCAAAGGTGCTATCGTAAATCATTTTTTACTGAACAGTGACGTACCAAAAACAGTTTAGAGTTTCCTCAACCGACTACAAAACCACTCAATACAATGTTACCCAACGCAAGCACAGTTATACTATCCTATACGGTGCATCAAACATGGCATATATGGTCATATATTTGTCCAATATGGGGGAGGCTATTTGATCTATATGCCATGATTTTCACGTGATAGCCACCATGGGCGTTTTTGGTAGTTTCCCAGGTGCGTGCATGCATGTTGTAGGGAGAGGTAAAGGGTGACATGGTAACCTTACCAAAATAAATAGACAACGTGACACCCTGGGCCAATGGATAGCCTCAGTGAAAGCAAAGATTTCATCGAGTAAAGCATAGTGTGCTCCTGCACGTTTGCCATACTAGGCAATGGGAAAAACATGCAATATATAGTGGCATTGCAAGAGTTCTATTTCTTATTTGGAATTTAGGTTGTAAATGCGTTGGGCTGTCAAAGGGAGTATGAATTAAGCTTACAAAGAGGTTGACTCACTGCATCCGCAATCGCTCGAGTCTAAATTGTCTAATGCGGATGGAAAGGTGATTTGTCAGCTTGGTCTAAAACACCACATGAAGAGAGATGGGCAAGCTGACCAGATAGCAAGTATACGAATAGACTCTAATTATTGTTGCTAGTATTGGAGTAAAAAAAATATTTCAAGGGTATGTTGGAGTGAGCAATGTATATAGGTGTCGCATTGTAATAATAAAAAATTTTCTATGGATTAAAGTGTTGCAGCAAAAAGTAAGGTGCTTATTAGTGTTGATTCCAAGTAAATGAAGTAGCAAATTATCAACCAACTATAAAATAAACCTTGAGAACTCGTTAGCTAAGAAATGTTATGGGGAAATATTGTAACATATTAAACATATGCAGGATTTGTGACGGCCTAGTGAAATGTATAATGTTTATATGATTTTATGAATTATGTAACATTATGGACGGAGAATAAAATAACAGAACCTGATTAAGGATACTATCTACTTTCATGTGGGAATAGGTTAATATGCACGCAACGAAAAAATCAGCCTTTTGGTATACTTAATACAATTATGTTTCAGAATTTTGATAGGATCACGTAACCCTTTGCAATTTTATAGTATTTGAACATGAATTTGGGGTAAAATGGGATCACTGAAATCTGAATCCACTCGAATTACTTAGCTAACTATGCGTTAAGATAGTTTTCAACAAATTGTGTTGGACCAGCAGTTTGTACATAAGCGAGGAGAGTAGATTATGTGGAGAAGATTCAACTAGGATTTGATTCTCGCTTGTGAGGACCCATATCGTGGAAGTTGTCAATAGTGCATACTGGACGATTGTTGTAGGGGAGCACATATACTGTAGACAGTTGAAAATATCTCACTTATATTGTTAAGGTCGTTTGTCCATAGTGCATGTAGGCACGGACAGGGTACAATTATTCGGATGGGGGATAACTTAATAGGGATAACAAATATAAACAAGGAAGAATAGGATGTGAAATGGAAAACATTTGAGCCGAAGAACCTGAACATTGTGAGACATAATTAGAGAGTATTGCTTTGAACTAGAAATGGAAGTTAGGGTTTCACATGGATATTGATTGAAGTTTGCAGGTGTATTATAAGCCTAAATGAGCATAGGCGTATGTATAAATGTACGGACATATATTACATAAACTGCATGACAGTGTCAATATTCAAACGTGAAAATGTGGTTTGAGATCATGCAATGATTGTCGGGGAGTCATTATGCGTGCGGGTCCCACTGAGCAGATCCAGAGGTTTTTCAATGATATGGCTCATACCCGATATCACAATTTATGAATGGAAAAAAGAATAGCAATCCCAATTAAGAAAACATGAGAAAAGCTGTCAATCTTATACGGACCATGAATAATATAAATTGTAGCGAAATCTGCTCTGCTAATTGAGATGTATTATTTATGAATGTTATCATGACATATTTATGGAATTGGTTCATTGTAAAACATTTGTGGCAAAATGTATGCTTATTGCTATGGTGAACGTTGGAAAGGGCAGGCAGTCCGTAACTCAAGGTTAAATTCATAAGTTCAAATATAAATATAATTTTGACCATGCAATAGTCGAGTTATTAGGGTAACAAATTTTATCCAAGCCAAAATGATAATGTGTGAAGACAACCGATTACATGGAAAACCAGTGTGATAGTTATGAACAGATTCAAGTAGATCTTGAAACACTATGAAGTGTAGTAGTCTAGGACAATTTCCCATGTGAAAATAACTGCACAGCACATGCAAGAGGTCATACTCTAAATCGTTAGAGGAGGAAAATCTAATTTGTTAATAGTAAAAGGTATAAATGATTAGTAACAATTAACAATGTGTTGTAACGTAATCACTTTGTCAATGGTTTGGCGTGGAGGCGAACCCTACGTGGTGAAGGAACGAGGTCAGTGTATATTTACATTTGCATGCAACGCTCATTGTCTAGAATGCAACTATGTAGCTGATAGTGATTCAATGACATTGGGAAAAGGCCATGTGGTGACGAAACATGGTGAACAAATGATGAAGGACTTAACACACTCAATTACAAAACCAGATGCTTGGTGTTAGACTAATGGTTGGGGTATTGCTACCTGACAAAGTGCATTATCGAGATCGTAGCTAGAGTGGGTCAAAGGAAACCACAAATATGTCTCCAACTTTCATTGTCAGCATAGTCCCCACCTTTGTGGCGAGGCATTGTAGCAATGTTAGTGTATGTGAGCACAAAATCATATTTCTCAGTGCGACGGCTCATGCAAATAGTGATAAGATGGAGTACACGACACACAACCATGGAAGCATAGGGAACGCAAGACCTGCTTGACAACATTTTTGTTCACAATGTTTCGACTATAGCGGAGTTGGTTGAACTCCTTGTAAGGATTGAGCAAAATCTACATAAGAGTTTGACAAAGTTGCCACTAAAAGTCGTAATTGTGGATTGCATAGCATTATTATTTAGGGCATGGTTCAATTGGTCCTCTAGAGATATGAAGGATAGGGCTAGATATTACACACACACGTGAGAAGTTAACCTTGTTTGAAGTTCAATACGGGTTGGTAGTGATCATAACCAACCGAGTGACAGACATGAATAAGAATTTCAATAATAATGAGAACATGCGAATGGATAAAGATTGATCCAGGTACACGTCAAGTAGGTGGGTTATTCCATTGCTGTGATCATCATGATCAAAGTGTGTCCAATCGAGGTTATTTTTGATATTGCAAATGCCAACATGCACATACGAAGTGGAAAACAACCTCCAAGGGATAGACAAAACTAAAACTGTCAAGAATAGCCAAAGTATGGACATGATGTTTGCACTGCATATTAGTCCTATAACCATCAAGTTTGAAGTTACAACCAATTGTGTATTTGGAGTTAATGGTAGGGGGATGCAGAACGAGTAACTCATGAAGGACGTTGGAGTTATATGAGGTTGTTAATTTTTAAACAAGAGGATGTTATTGAAGATGTCATAAACCCAATGTAGTCCGCTATTAGTTTATGATTAAATTAATTATGGGGATGGTTATTTAGGCATATTTTAACCATGTGGGTTAACTGATTTCTTGTAAACAAACTTAAAATGGACCCATGTGGGTTAATCAATTTCTAGTAAACAAACTTAAAATGGACAAATCTACTCTCTGTGGCTTGTAACTTGATATGTTTGAATAGTTTAGTACTGAACCACGATATGTGTGGGTTTCCATTTACATGTGTCATCCTTTGTCATGGGTCCTCATATTACATCGAATATGTTTAGGCAGGGGATTGGGAGAAGATAATATGAGGGAGACAACGTAGCGGGCGAACCCTGTATTAATTAATTAATGTTGTCAGCATAACTATAAATGAAGAAGTTATCACAAAAATACATAGATACAATTTACATTGGATATCAAGGACAAAACATAAAGTGTAGGGAAACATAGGATACAAACATTTACATATAGTCTCGAAAACGTAGTTTGGTCTAAAGTCGATATGGCTCAATGTGGATGTCTTGTAATGGATGTGCATTAATCCCCAAACACTAGTGGAAAATTTAAAGAAACAATGAAGAATCCCCTGTTGAATATGGGAATGCTCATATCCAATAGGCCGTACTTGATTAAGCCTTGCATGAGGAAACTTTTACAATACTTATAAATAGCTGAGGGAACTTCTACGATGTTGGTGCACCTAATTTAGGTGTTGTGAAGGATATCAAATCCACCTATTTTGTTCTTCATCGGGAGGGATTTTTGAAGAAAATGATGTTATTGAAGATGTCATAAACCCAATGTAGTCCGCTGTTAGTTTATGATTAAATTAATTATGGGGATGATTATTTAGGCATATTTTAACCATGTGGGTTAACTAATTTCTTGTAAACAAACTTAAAATGGATCCATGTGGGTTAATCGATTTCTAGTAAACAAACTTAAAATGGACAAAACTACTCTCTGTGGCATATGTGACCCTTTTGTAACTTGATATGTTTGAATAGTTTAGTACTGAACCACGATATGTGTGGGTTTCCATTTACATGTGTCATCCTTGGTCATGGGTCCTCATGTTACATCGAACATGTTTAGGCGAGGGATAGGTTGGGAGAAGATATTATGAGGGTGATAGGTGTCTAATTATATATCATTTTCATATCAATTCGTCCATGTTTCTTTGCTATATTCCTTGGTATTTTTATGTTTTTGTGTGGTTTTGATGTTTGTAGGAGTTTTGGAGCAACTTGCACAAAAATGGAGTAAACCCTTCATTTTCACCTCTGCTAGTCAGTGATCTTCTCGGATTTAATTGTATTGATATACAATGAACCCGATGACATGTTATATACCGTTGGAAAGCTCTCGAAGTCTATTTTCTGGAGAAATTTACGGTTTATAAATCCATTCAGTGTACCAAAAGTTGTAATCAAAACAGTGTGAGAAGTATAGAAATGTAATTCCACAAATCACTGTAGCATGTATAATACGGGACACTGTAGCAGGTTACTGTAGCAGAGTATTTAAACACATTTTAGGGTTTTATTTTCAGAACTTGAAGAGGGGAAAACGTGGGAGGAGGCTGCATTTCTGGATTTCTCTCATCCCTTGGAGTTCTTGAAGGAGAAAGAAGATTTTGAAAGAGGAGGAACTACAATTCCAAGAAGATTCATCTACAAAGAAGATTTTCAAAGAATTTGCTAAGTTCTTTCTTTCCTTTTCAATTCTGGAATTTCTCTGTATTGTATTTGTTATTCTGATTGAATATGTGTAACTAAATTTGAATTGGTTGAGGGTGATTTCAAAGCCCTTGATATGGATTTTGTGAGTTGATTGTGTAAGAAATTGTTATCCAATTCTCTAATTGAAGTTGCTTGTATTTTCCCATATCTAATGCTTATGATTGCTTACTGATTGTATTTGGAATGGCCAACTGAATATAATCTGTTGTTGTCTATTGCTAGATTAGAAATCTTGATCCGTAATTGTCATGAATTTCCAATCATTAGTAGCAAAATTGTGATCAGAGATTGCAATTGGAAAATACAACCTAGGTTAAATAATCCGAACTTGTGTGATTATTGCTTAGATCAACCTATCTTTCTCATCGTAATGCTTCCATTGAATTAAACTTAGAGAGCTTGTTCTAGGTTGTTTAATGGATAGAGATTAAATAAAGAGCTTGTTTTATTTAACAACAAAGTAAGGAAAGATTGGGATAACAGAGCTTGTTGTTATCTACGGTTGATAACTTCAATGCTGTAATTGGATTACAATTCTATGTTAATTCACAAATTCATATCTTGTGGCAGAGAAAGAACCCTTAACCAAGTGTCTCTCATTGATCTTTCATTCAAATTAACTTCTGTTTTGTTATTCTTAATTTGCATTCTTATTTCATTTAGTTAATCATTCAACAAAACCCCCCCTGTTTAGTTTATCGTTGCTGGAAAATAACGAATTCAATTAGAATCAATCCTCGTGGGAACGATATCTACTTATCACTTTATTAATTGTGCGACTAGTATACTTGCTAGTTTCGAACGCATCAAGTTTTTGGCGCCGTTGCCGGGGATTGATTTTCTAATCAATTTGTTATTCTGTTTTTTTTACTACTGATTCTTGATTGTTATTTTCTGATTGTTTATGTTTAGGCTTTTATGTCCGAGGGAGAAGCGGATCAACGACTTAAGAGAATTAAGGAGTTTCTCCAATCCTCGAATTTAAGGCTAAATCGGTCAATTTCAACTCCACCTCCATAATTTGACCTTGCACGACATACTTCCCTCCCATCTTCTTGCAGTTCAATCAAATTTGAATCGGAAGCAATGGCGATGGAAAATGATCAGACTCTTAAGGAGTTAGCGGCTCCAATTATTGATCAAACACCGCTATGCATAAGCACCAATTTTGAGATAGATTTTGAACTTAAATCTGGACTGATTTATCTCTTGCCTACATTTCATGGTTTTGCAGGAGAGGATCCGAACAAACACCTCAAAGAATTTCATGTGGTATGCTCAAGTATGAAGTCAACCGGCGTTTCTGAATAGCAAATTAAATTGAGAGCTTTCTCATTCTCATTAGCAGATTCGGCAAAGGATTGGCTATACTATCTACCACCAGATACCATTACCACTTGGAATGAGATGAGTAAACTCTTTTTGGAGAAATACTTTCCAGCCTCAAAGTTACAAATATTAGAAAAGATATTAGTGGCATTCGATAACACAATGGAGAATCACTTCATGAATATTGGGAGAGATTTAAAAGGTTATGTGCTAGCTGTCCAAACCACCAAATTAGTGATGGACTCCTAATTCAATATTTCTATGAGGGGCTCCTACCCATGGAAAGGAGTATCATTGATGCTGCTAGTGGTGGAGCACTAGTTAATAAAACACCGAACGTGGCAAGACGTTTGATTAGTGACATGGCAGCGAACTCCCAACAATTCAGCAGTCAATTTTAGCCACAACTACCAAAAAGAGTAAATGAGGTAAGTACTTCAAACATTGAACAACAACTTTGTGAACTTACCTCTCTTGTAAAAAAAATGGCTGTAGGACATATGCAGCAATCTTATGCATGTGGGGTATGTTCTGCCATGGACCATCCAGCCGACATGTGTCCAACTTTGCAAGAAGGAGATACAGAACAAGCCAATGCCATGGGTGGATTTCCAGGACAACCAAGGCAAAGGTATGACCCTTTCTCTAATACTTATAATGCTGGATGGAGAGATCACCCTAATTTTAAGATATGGGAATCATCAACCAATTGCCCCAAATGCCATACCAAATCGACCACCAGGTTTCAATCAACCAAGGGTGCAGCAACCATTTCAAGCACAACCACAACCAGCACCACAACCAGCTCCACAAAATTCAGGTATGTCTCTCCAAGATATTGTTAAAGCACTTGCCACTAACACAATGCAATTTCAGCAGGAAACTAGGGCAAGTATCCGAAACCTGGAAAATCACATGGGACAATTGGCCACTAACATGAGCAAATTTGAGAGTCAAAGCTCCGGAAAATTACCTTCTCAGCAGGTGATCAATCCAAGAGAGAATGCTAGTGCTGTAACTTTGAGAAGTGGGAAACAATTAGAGATTCCACCAAAGAAATCACAAACTGATGAAGGGGATGACACCACTTCCACCATGAATAAAACATCATCTTCTAAGGTAAATCCGAAAACTCATATTTCTTCATATGTTACTCCTCCACCTTTTCCTAGCAGATTTGCAAAATCAAAGAAGGAGGAACAAGAACAGTAAATCCTAGAAACTTTTCGCAAGATCGAGGTGAATATACCACTTCTGGATGCTATCAAGCAAGTACCTCGTTATGCAAAATTTCTCAAAGAGTTATGCACCAACAAGTAGAAAGTTTGCAAAGGAAATGAGAAAGGTAAGTGTGGGGAAAATGTTTCAGCTGAATTACAAAGAAAATTCCTCCCGGCAAATGCAAAGATTCCAGGTACGTTTCATCGCTAGTGTTTCCCCATGCAACCATTGGAATACCAGTTTTTTTGAAAGAGCTATGTAGATTTAGGAGCATCTATTAATGTCATGCCATATTCTATTTATGCTTCCTTGAATCTTGGACCCCTTGCGGAAACTGGTATTATCATTCAACTTGCTGATCGTTCTAATGCATATCCCAAGGGAGTTGTGGAATATGTGCTTGTGCAGGTGAATCAATTGGTATTTCCAGCAGATTTTTATGTTCTTGAAATGGAGGATGAGACATCTCCCAATCCAACACCGATTCTTTTGGGGAGACCAATCTTGAAAACTACCCGAACTAAGATTGATGTTCATGATTGGCACCCCTCTCACCATGGAATTGTGAGAGGCGATGTCGGTGATTCCGCCCTTTCAATATTTTTTGAGCAATGAAGATACCTTACTGACTTACATTCTGTCTTTGCAGTTGATGTCATTGATTCTTTGGCACAATAATTTTTTGAGTTAACTTGCAAAGATGCATTGGAAGTAGCCATTAGTGAGCACATAGGGGCAGAAAATTCCAGAGAATCGAGAAAGTTGATACAAGTGTCTAAAGAAGTGGAGGAAGCTGTGGCAAGCTTGGATGAGACTATAGTTATCACCACAAACAGGTATGATGTTTCGTACATTGAATTACCTTTATCTAATGAGAAATTTCTTCCTTCTGTGATGAAAGCACCTGCCTTGGAGCTTAAGCCTCTTCCAGATCATTTGAAGCATGTATTCCTTGGTGAGAAGGATACTTTTGCCAGTCATAATAATTAGCCCCAAGGGCCTACCATTACAAGAAGAGAAACTCATTCCGGTGCTTTCGAAGAAGAAATCACAAAACAGCCATTGGGTGGACAATTGCTGACATCAAAGGTATTAGCCCAGCCATAATGCATGCACCGTATCTTATTAGAAGAAGGATCCAAGCCCACTCGAGAAGCACAGCGGAGGTTGAATCCTCCAATGATGGAAGTTTTCAAGAAAGAAATCCTGAAATTGTTAGAATGGGTGGGTGGGGGTATGATTTTTTCCAATTTCCGGATAGCCAAGTGTGGGGTGAGTCTAGTCCAAGTTGTTCCGAAAGAAATCTGGTGTTACGGTGGTTAAGAATGACAATAATGAGCTAGTTCCCACTCGTATCCAAACGGGTGGCGAGTTTGTATTGATTATCGAAAGCTCAATTCTGCAACTCGCAAGGATCACTTTCCTTTGCCATTCATTGATCAAATGCTGGAGAGATTAGCAGGTCATTCTCATTATTGTTTTCTTGATGGCTATTCAGGATATAATCAGATTGTCATTGCCCCTGAAGATCAAGAGAAAACTACATTTACATGCCCATTTGGTACATTTGCGTATTGACGCATGCCCCATTCGGTCTTTGCAATGCCCCTGCCACTTTCCAAAGGTGTATGGTAAGTATTTTCTCTGATTATGTTGAAACATCATTGAGGTATTTATGGATGACTTTAGTGTTTTTGGTGATTCTTTTGATAAATGCCTTAGAAATGCCCCTTGAATAACCCTTTAAAAACCTTACACTTATAAACTTCAAAGATGTAATGGAAACAACGCTTGTTCTAATTTGGAAAAAAATGTCATTTTATGGTAGATCAGGGTTATAGTTTTTTTGGGACATGTTATTCTTGCTAAGGGTATAGAGGTTGATAAATCCAAGATATATCTTATATGTTCCCTACTCCTTCCCACAAGTGTGCGGGATATTCGTTCGTTTCTCGGTCATGCAGGTTTTTATCGTAGATTCATCAAAGATTTCTCGAAGATAGCATTGCCCCTATGCAGATTATTACAGAATGATGTGGCCTTTGAATTTGATGAGAAATGCAAAGAGGCATTTGAGAAACTGAAGGAACTCTTGACTTCGGCTCCAGTAATCCAATCTCCGAATTGGAATCATACATTCGAGATCATGTGCGATGCAAGTGACTACGCTGTGGGTGCCGTTTTGGGTCAACGAATTGGCAAATTCCACATGCCATTTACTATGCATCTCGGACTTTAAATGATGCTCAACTTAATTATTCTACCACTGAGAAAGAGCTGCTAGCGGTTATTTTTGCTTTAGAAAAGTTTCGATCTTATTTGAATTGGTACTAAAGTAACCGTTTATTCTGATCATGCAGCTTTGAGGTACTTGCTCACAAAGAAAGATGCAAAACCAATGCTTATCAGTTGGATACTCCTTTTACAGGAATTTGACTTGGAGATCAAAGATAAGAAGGGAAGTGAAAACTTAGTTGCAGACATTCTCAGAGTCCGCATTGTCCATGACGAGAATGTACTGCCATTACAAGAAAGTTTTCCGGATGAACAATTGCTGTCTCTACATGTAGCAGCCCCTTGGTATGCAGATATTGTTAATTACTTAGTTACCACGAAGCTACCACATGACTTGACTCGAGCTCAAAGAGACAAGATCAAAAACATTACCAAATATTACATATGGGATGATCCATACTTATGGAAGCATTGTTCTTATCAAGTGATAAGAAGGTGTGTTTCTGAATCTGAATTTAATTCAATTTTGACCTTCTGTCATTCTTATGCATGTGGCGGTCACTTTGGACCAAAAAGAACAGCCCTGAAAGTTCTTGATTGTGGGTTCTACTGGCCATCAATGTTCAAAGATGCATATCTATTTTGCAAAGCTTGTGATCGTTGTCAAAGGACAGGTAATTTAAGCGCCAAAAATCAAATGCCACAGACCCCTATACTTGTTGTTGAGATTTTTGATGTGTGGGGTATTGATTTCATGGGTCATTTTCCTTTATCTTTTGGTAATGTTTACATTATATTTGCTATGGATTATGTTTCTAAATGGGTGGAAGCAAAAGCTACGAGAACTAATGATTCTAAAGTTGTTGTAGATTTTGTGAAATCTAACATTTTTTGCGAGATTTGGAACACCAAGAGCCATGATTAGCGATAGAGGGACACACTTCTGCAACCAATCATTTGAAGCCTTGCTCAAGAAATACAACATCACTCACAAGGTGTCTACTGCATATCATCCACAAACTAGTGGTCAAGTTGAAGTTTCAAATCGGGAGGTCAAGTCCATTCTCGAGAAGACGGTGAATCCGAACAGAAAAGATTGGAGCTTACGATTGAATGATGCACTTTGGGCCTACCGAACTGCTTACAAGACACCTATTGGGATGTCTCCGTATAGGTTAGTCTATGGTAAGCCATGTCACCTTCCAGTAGAGCTCGAACACAAAGCATGGTGGGCAGTAAAGCTTTGTAACATTGAGATGGATGCTGCTGGAGAACAAAGGAAGCTTCAACTGCAAGAATTGGAAGAACTTAAAATGATGCCTATGAGAATTCCAGAATTTACAAGGAGAGAACTAAGGCATTTCATGATAAAATGATCTCCAGGAAGAATTTTGAAGTGGGACAGAAAGTTCTTTTATTTCATTCCCACCTCAAGTTATTTCCAGTAAATTACGATCTCGATGGGTTGGACCTTTTGTTATTACTAATGTTTTTCCCCATGGTGCAGTGGAAATCAAGAGCTTAAAAACGGATAAAGTATTCAGGGTGAATGGGCACAGGTTGAAGCCTTACTATGGAATTCAGTGGTGCAGGACATCGATGAGGTACCTCTCTACGAGCCAACTTATCTTGATGGGTGAGGACAGATAACGTCAGGCTGAGGACATTAAACCAAGCGCTTATTGGGAGGCAACCCAATGTTTTTGAAACATAAATAAAAAGAGACAAATAAAAGAAGGTAGTAATGATCAATTTTTGTGTTTCGAAGAGATTCCTCTCATGGGCTATTATAATTGATCAGGTTTTATCTCTATTTGCCATTTGTCTCATTTGCTTTGTTGTTTGTTTTTGACTTTCATTTGCTCTTATGTTTTTATTTCTTTTATGTGTCTCTATTTTCTTTTCTTTTCTTTTCTTTTCTTGTGTTTAATTTGATTATTCCGTGCTTCGAGTTCAGTTGTGCAACAGCTTGAGGAAACATTCACACGGGAGTTGAAGCCATTGTTCGAAGGTTTGAAACGTGCATATCTGGGAGAAGAACAAACTCAATCGCATTATCGGTATATACTTCCTTTTCTTCTCTTCAATGGATGTGATATCTTTCTATCGAACCTTCGTTAAAGATTCCCTTCACTTCCTCAAAATGCTGTGTTTAAAATTTATAAAGTACGGAGATGACTAGACTTTGGTGTTGAATGCTCCTAAAGTGCCTGCGGATATCCGATGGCTAATCGAAGCCAAGGTGAGATTGTCCGGTGAGCCGGACATTAATCTCGCAAAATACATGCCTGGTCTAGGAAAAGCTACTACGCCAAGAGGCGAAGAGCGAAAAGGTTACAAGTATGTTATAAATGTGCTAGATGGAATTGTAACCAGACTTGTCGTTCATTAGGGTTTGCGTCCAGGAATAGAGAAGATAAACTTTCATTTATTAAGAATGGTTTGAGTAATGAGTCGCTGGATAATGTTTTGTTAACTCTCGAGTCACATTCTTGTTGACTTGTTCAGCGTGAATTGCTTAATCTATGGACACAATTTCGTGATGAATTGCAGTGTTATAGTCTAGGGAATCTGACTAAAAATGACCCTGTTTGCCAGTTTATAAGAAAATGGATGGGAAGCAAATCCCCGACTCATAGAAGGCGTTTCAGCCGTTACTGGACGTAAAACCAGAGGAAGATGTAAGCCACAATCACAACTACTTGTATATTTGAATGTGTGTTGTTGTTGTCGAATTTTATTTCTTTCTTGTTTCGTTTGATCTGATTATCAATGTTGTTTTTGTGGTGTTGTTGTTTGTGGATTTTGTTTGTTTTAATTTCAAGTTTTCTTTTTGACAAACCATATGACTACCCTATGGCATAAGTACATGTGGGAGACAAGTGTGGAGGTTTTGTCAACCTTCACCGAAAGTGTATCTCCATTTTTAATGCTTCACGTGGGAGACAAGTGTGGGGGTTTTGTCAACCCCCGTCGAAAGTGTATCTCCATTTTCCATACTTCACGTGGGAGACAAGTGTGTACTCACCGAAAGTATATCTCATTTTTTCAAATTTTGGGGCGATAAATCTGCATCGAGCAACCCCCACCGAAATTATGTCCCCATGTGTCAAATTTGAGAGTTTTACGTGTGTATATATCCATTTTGCATATTCTCAAATGTCATTTTATAACCTGTCTTGCACTTGAATCGCATAATACCTACCATACATCATTGTCTTGCACAAGTTTAGAGCACTTTTAGAAATGGAGAAAACACCAATTCGGCGATTCAAAAATATATGCGTATTTTGTGGATCGCAATTTGGTAAAGATGGAGAGTTTACAACAGCAGCTCTTGATCTTGGTAGGACATTAGCTGCAAGGGGTATTCATTTGATTTACGGAGGGGGTAGTCTTGGGTTAATGGGGTGTGTGTCAACAGCTGCATCCCTAGGAGGAAGCAAAGTTCTCGGCATTATCCCTAAACCATTAGCTGTACGAGATATCGTAGGCAACACCTTGGGGGAAGAGTTACATGTTTCTAGTATGCATGAGCGTATTGCACATATGGTCATTAAATCTGATGCATTTATAGCTTTGCCCGGTGGTTATGGTACATTAGAGGAGATATTTCAAATCATCTCTTAGGCACAGCTAAACATCCATCGGAAACCCATTGGTTTGTTAAATGTCAATAATTTTTTTGATGGTTTGTTGTCTTTTCTTGATCAAGCAGTAGAAAAAAACTTTATCTCACAGTCGGCGAGGCAAATCCTGGTTACAGCTTCAACTGCAGGGGAGTTAATTGACAAATTACAAGCATTCGTCATTCGCCTGATCCAACAATATCTCGGATAGATTGTTTGGAGAAGGCGATAAGAGGCGTAAACTGGATTTAACGCTCCATCTGTAATCTCTATCTGCTGGTTTGCTTCATTTTCGTTTGCTTTCTCTTTATTGTGTTTATTTGAGTTTTTTTTTATGCCATTTTTTTTGAGTTTTTTTCAGATTGTTTCTTTCACCGTAGGTAATATTTTCTAATCTTTGCTTTTAGAGTGGTGGCTTAAAAAGTTTAAGTTCTCTTGAAACGCATTCTGGATCTCTTCAATCCATAGTGGCTGAATAAGAAGGCTAATTTCTAAACTTTTTAGACCCATTCTAACTGACTTGATTTTGTTTGCTAACTTGTTGGACTTTGTTATTTCATGAGTAGGTTTAATTTTACGTAATTTAGAGTTGTTATGTATTTGTGTGTCTTTACCAGTTCTGACTAAAAAAAATTGTGGAAAAATCTGAGAATGGCAGAATATGGGGTTTCCTTAACTCTTGAAACGCATTCTCTCTCAATAAATCTGTAGTTTGTTTATTTCATGTTGTTTGAAGTGTCTTGTTTCTTGTTTTGTTCTTTCATAATAAAGGTATATAGGATGGAAACCTTAAGTCTGCGGGCTACTGGTCCTAAGGATTGTTGAAATATACAATTTGACTCAGGTGTAACAATGCCACGTACCTACTGATGCGTTCGAAATAGCAAGTATACTAGTGCACAAGTAATAAAGTGATAAGTAGATATCGTTCCCACGAGGATTGATTCTAATTGAATTCGTTATTTTCCAGCAACGAGAAACTAAACAGGGGGGGTTTTGTTGAATGATTAACTAAATGAAATAAGAATGCAAATTAAGAATAACAAAACAGAAGTTAATTTGAATGAAAGATCAATGAGAGACACTTGGTTAAGTGTTTTTTCTCTGCCACAAGATATGAATTTGTGAATTAACATAGAATTGTAATCCAATTACAGCATTGAAGTTATCAACTTTAGATAACAACAAGCTCTGTTATCCCAATCTTTCCTTACTTTGTTGTTAAATAAAACAAGCTCTTTATTTAAATCTCTATCCATTAAACAACCTAGAACAAGCTCTCTAAGTTTAATTCAATAGAAGCATTACGATGAGAAAGATAGGTTGATCTAAGCAATAATCACACCAGTTCGGATTATTTAACCTAGGTTGTATTTTCCAATTGCAATCTCTGATCACAATTTTGCTACTAATGATTGGAAATTCATGACAATTACGGATCAAGATTTCTAATTTAGCAATAGACAACAACCAGATTATATTCAGTTGGCCACCCCAAATACAATCAGCAAGCAATCATAAGCATTAGATATTGGAAAATACAAGCAACTTCAATTAGAGAATTGGATAACAATTTCTTACACAATCAACTCACAAAATCCATATCAAGGGCTTTGAAAATCACCCTCAACCAATTCAGATTTAGTTACACATATTCAATCAGAATAACAAATACAATACAGAGAAATTCCAGAATTGAAAAGGAAAGAAAGAAATTAGCAAATTCTTTGAAAATCTTCTTTGTAGATGAATCTTCTTGGAATTGTAGTTCCTCCTCTTTCAAAATCCTCTTTCTCCTTCAAGAACTCCAAGGGATGAGAGAAATCCAGAAATGCAGCCTCCTCCCACGTTTTCCCCTCTTCAAGTTATCAAAATAAAACCCTAAAATGTGTGTAAATACTCTGCTACAGTGAATTGCTACAGTGACCCGTATTATACATGCTATAGTGACTTGTGGAATTATATTTCTATACATCTCACACTGTTTTGATTAGAACTTTTGGTACACTGAATGGATTTATAAACCGTAAATTTCTCCAGAAAATAGACTTCGAGAGCCTTCCAACGGTATATAATATGTCATCGGGTTCATTGTATATCAATACAATTAAATCCGAGAAGATGGTTGACTAGCAGAGGTGAAAATGAGGGTTTTACTCCATTTTTGTGCAAGTTGCTCCAAAACTCCTACAAACATCAAAACCACACAAAAACATAAAAATACCAAGGAATATAGCAAAGAAACATGGACGAATTGATATAAAAGTAATACATAAATAGACAACTATCAAATTCCCCCACACTTATACTTTGCTAGTCCTCGAGCAACTAAAATGATACGAAACAAAACTAACCCGAAATAGAATCAGAGAAAAATTAAAACACACCAATGCTTCAACTTGCAAATAGGCCTCAAAGATTGTACTTAATTATAACCCAAGGAATATTTCAAAATAATGCACTTGATCAAGAATTTTATCTCAAAAATTAGTTTCGCTTCACTTCAATTCCTCAAGTGTGTGTGTGTAGAGCCATTCTCACTAATCACTTGTAACCCGGATGAGTTTATGCATAAAAATGAATCATATTTAATATTGAAGATGTGTGTATAAATGAACTACATAGGCTTGCTTTTCAAGTCACTCTCCACTAATGTAGACATGCACAACACCAAGGATCAAGTAGGACTTTTTTAAGCTTGTAAAGTTTGGCTTGGGTGAAGGTATGATAAAGGATAATAATTAGGCTCAAATCACCCACAAACACATAAAATCATTCAATATTATGTGGAGCTCAATCCCATGACATAAAAAAATTCATTCTTATTCATCAAATGACTCTCCCAAACTTATTCAGAACACTCGAACTCTCTTTTTTTTTCTTTTTTTTCTTTTTTCTTTTTTTTTTTGTAGAAAGCAAAAGAAACTACACCCCCACACTGTTGTTTCATTCTTTTTAAGAACGCCCAAGGGTATAGAACTCTTTTTTTTCTTTTTTTTTCTTTTTTTTTAACTAAAATTCCACTCCCCCAGACTTAAACAATACATTGTCCTCAATGTTTAAGTAGCGTGGGAAGATAAGTACTAGATTTTTTTTTCTCTTTTTTTTTTTTTACAAACATAATAAAACTCACTTGCATTGCTCATGGCATAATCCAACCTCCTCTAACTTCCCAAAACCAGAACATAGCTCAAAATGTAATTGTGAATGATTTACATGCTCATAGGTAGGGGATAAACTGTTTGAAACAAATTCAATTAAGGTTAGGAAATCTTTTAGTGAGTTAACAAAGAAAAAGGTTTACAGAGGCTCAAAAGGGGTAACTAGGGATCAATTTTAGTCAAGGTTGGCTCTTAAGGCTCAAACGGTCCAAAGATGGCCTAAATCATTTCCATAATGTTGCACAGTCTAGGATTTCACCTCGAGTGACCATCAAACAAGTCTAGAATTCATTGAAATCTGAAGAAATGTTTAAATTACATAAACCTTCTCTAAGTAAACAAATAGTCATGATAAGGGTCGTGTGCTCAATTTTGTGCAAGGAATCAAAGGTAAAGCAAAAAACTAATTAACATTCAAGCCACAAAGATCCATGCATATTTATCAGTTTCAAGAGGTATTCTAATTCAATCAATTATTTATCATCGACCCACAAAATGACCAAGAAAAGAGGTACGGTGGAAGTGTTAACCTGAGTGGACAAGATTGTGTATTTCAACAATCCTTTGGACCAGTAGCCCGCAGACTTAAGGTTTCCAGCCTATATACCTTTATTATGAAAGAACAAAACAAGATACAAGACACTTCAAACAACATGAATAAACAAACTACGGATTTATTCAGAGAGAATGCGTTTCAAAGGTTCAAGAAACCCCATATTCTGCCATTCTCAAGTTGTTTTCCACAAATTTCACTTTTTGAATCGAAACTAATAAAGATAAAAACACATAACAACTCTACATATGGCAAAACTAAACCACTCATAAAATAACAAAGGTTTGATAGGTGGCTATATGATTACTTTACAGTATATCAATTCGTCCATGTTTTCTTTGCTTATTCCTTGGTATTTTTATGTTTTGTGTGGTTTGATGTTTGTAGGAGTTTTAGAGCAAAACTTGCACAAAAAATGGAGTAAAACCCCTTCATTTCCACCTCGGCTAGCGTGGATTTTCGCGGATTAATCGTATTGATATACCAAGAATCCGACACATGTTAATACCGTTGGAAAGCTCTCGAAGTCTATTTTCTGGAGAAATTTACGGTTTATAAATCCATTCAGTGTACCAAAAGTTGTAATTCAAAAACAGTGTGAGATGTATAGGAAATATAATTCCACAGTAAACTGTAGCATGTATAATACGGGACACTGTAGCAGGTTACTGTAGCAGAGTATTTAAACACATTTTAGGGTTTTATTTTCATTACTTGAAGAGGGGAGAACGTGGAGGAGGCTGCATCTTTGGATTTCTCTCATCTCTTGGAGTTCTTGAAGGAGATTGAAGGCTTGGGAAAGAGGAAGAACTACAAAATCCTAAGAGATTCATCAAATTTGTCAAGGCCTGTCTCTTATACACATCTAGATGTGTATAAGAGACAGATTGTATTGTATTTGTATTCTATCTAAATATGTGTAACTAAATCTGAATTGGTTGAGGGTGATTTCAAAGCCCCTGATATGGTTTTTGTAAGTTGATTGTGTAAGGAATTGTTATCCAATTCTCTAATTGAAGTTGCTTGTATTTTTCCATGTTTAATGTTTATGATTGCTTGCTGGATTGTATTTGGGTGGCCAACTGAATATAATCTGGATATTGTCTATTGCTAGACTAGAAAATCTTGATCCGTAATTGTCTTGAATTTCTAATCATTAGTAGCAAAATTGTGATCAGAGATTGCAATTGGAGAATACAACCTAAGTTAAATAATCCGAGCGTGTGTGTTTATTGCTTAGATCAACCTATCTTTCTTATCATAATGCATCCATTGAATTAAACTCAGAGAGCTTGTTCTAGGTTGTTTAATGGATAGAGATTAAATAAAGAGCTTGTTTTATTTAACAAAAAGTAAGGAAAGATTGGGGTAATAGAGCTTGTTATTATCTACGGTTGATAACTTCAATGCTGTAATTAGATGACAATTCTACAATTAATTCGCAAAAAGCTCCATTGATCTTGTGGTCAGGAGAATGATCCCTTGTAACCAGATTTCTTCTCATGATTCTTTCAATTCAGATAACTTTGTTTTGTTATTCTTTACTTGCATTCTTATTTCATTTAGTAAATCATTCAACAAAACTCCCCCCTGTTTAGTTTATTGTTGCTGGAAATAACAAATTCAATTAGAATCAATCCTCGTGGGAACGATATCTTACTTATCACTTTATTACTAGTGCGACTAGTATACTTGCTAGTTTCGAACGCATCAAGTTTTTGGCGCCGTTGCCGGGGATTGATTTTCTAATCTATTTGTTATTTTATTTTCATTGTTGATTCATATTTTTGTTTGTTTTTCTTTTCTGATTGTTTGTGTTTAGGCAACATGGCAGTAAACTTCCAACAACTCAGTAGCCGATTTGAACCACAATTACATTGGAGTGTAAATGAGGTAAGCACTCAGAACATTGAACAACAACTTTCTGAGCTAACTTCTCTTGTGAAAACATGGCTGTAGGAGATATGCAGAAATCTTATGCATGTGGGATATATTCTACCATGGAGCATCCAATCGACATGTATCCAACTTTACAAGAAGGAGATATGGAACAAGCCAATGGCATGGGTGGATTTCCAGGACAAACAAGGCAATGGTATGATCCCTTCTCTAATACTTACAATGCCGGATGGGGAGATCACCCTAATTTTAATTACTGGAATCATCAACCAATCGCCCCAAATGCCATACCAAATCGGCCACAAGGTTTTAATCAACCTAGAGTGTAGCAACCATTTCAAATGCAGCCACCACCAATGCCACAACCAGCACCACAACAAGCTTCAGAAAACTCAGGTATGTCACTCCAGGATATTGTTAATGCACTTGCCACTAACACAATGCAATTCCAGCAGGAAACTGGGGCAAGTATTCAAAACCTGGCAAATCAAATGGGACAATTGGCCACTAGCATGAGCAAATTAGAGGGCCAAGGCTCAGATGAATTATCTTGTCAAACGGTGATCAATCCAAGAGAGAATTCTTGTGCGATAACTTTGCAAAATGAAGAGCAATTAGATGTCCTGCCAAAGAAATCACAAACTAATGAAGGAGATGACACCACTTCCACCATGAACAAAACACTGACTTCTCAGGTAAATCCTATAACTCCCATTCCTTCATATGTTTCTCCTCCACTTTCTCCTAGTAGATTTGCACAATCGAAGGAGAAACAAGAACAAGAAATCCTGGGAACTTCTCACGAAATCGAGGTAAATATACCACTTCTTGGGAGCTATGAGAGCAAGTACCTTGTTGTACAAAAGTTCTCAAGGAGTTATGCACCAACAAGAGAAAGTTGAAGGGAAATGAGAAAGTAAGTGTGGGGGAAGATGTTTCATCTGTATTGCAAAGGAAAATTGCTCCAAAGTGCAAAGATCCAGGTACGTTCACCATGCCATGCACCATTGGTAAAACCAAGTTTGAAAGAGTTATGTTAGATTTAAAAGCATCTATTAAAATCATGCCATATTCTATTTATGCTTCTTTAAATCTTGGACCTTTTGCGAAAACTGGTATTACCATTCAGTTTGCTGATCATTTTAATGCATATCCCAAAAGAGTTGTGGAACATGTGCTTGTGCAGGTGGATCAATTGGTTTTCCCAGCAGACTTCTGTGTCCTTAAAATAGAGGATGCGACATCTCCTAATTCAACTTCGATTCTTTTAGGGAGACCATCCTTGAAAAATGCTAGAACCAAGATTGATGTTTATGATGGCACTTTCACCATGGAGTTTGATGGCAAAGTGATCCGTTTCAATATTTTTGAGTCAATGAGGGACCCTAGTGACTTGCATTCTGTTTTTGCAGTTGACATTATTGATTCTTTGCCACAACAATGTTTTGAGTTAACTCGCAAG
This sequence comes from Boswellia sacra, assembly GCA_013180625.2. NCBI lineage: Eukaryota > Viridiplantae > Streptophyta > Magnoliopsida > Sapindales > Burseraceae > Boswellia > Boswellia sacra. The sequence continues at coordinate 3,428 of SNVD02008334.1, read as the reverse complement.
GATGGATTGGAAATGGCTATTAATGAGCTCATAGGGACAAAAAATTCCAAAGAACCAAGAAGGTTGATACAAATGTCCAGAGAAATGGAGGAAGCTATGGCATGCTTAGATGAGACTATAGCTATAATCACAAACAGGTATGATGTTTCGTAAGTTGAATTGCTTTCATCTAATGAGAAACTTCTTTCCTTATGTGATGGAAAGCCAATACCTTGGAGATAAGCTACTTCCAGATATTGAGCATGTGTTTTTGCGGTGACAAGATCCTTTGCTAGTCAATAGAAATAGGGCCTTGCACCACTACAAGAAGAGAAATGTGTCCAAGTACTTAGAGTTCACAAAACAGCTATTAAGTGGACGATTGCTAACATCCAAGGCCCAGCCCTATGCATGCACCATTTATTGTTGGAAGAAGGATCCAAGCCCACTAGAGAAGCACAGCGGAGATTGGATCCTCCCATGATGAAACCAACGTCGGGCTGAGGACGTTAAACCAAGCGCTTATTGGGAGGCAAACCCAATGTGTTTGCAAAATAAATTTTAAAAAAAGAAAAGAAAAATAAAATAAGGTAATACTGAGCGATTTTGTGTCTTGAGGAGATTACTTTTTGTAGGCCACAATTGATCAGGTTTTATCTCCTTTGACATCTGTCTATTGTTTTATTTGTTTGTACTTGTTTTTTACTGTTCTTTTGTTATTGCAGTGTTATCTCTTTTATGTGTCTTTAGTTTCGTTTCTGCTCTTTTCTTTTCCTTCCTTTTGTTTAATTTGATTATTTCGTACTTCGAATTCATTTGTGCAACAGCTTGAGGAAAAATTCAAGCGGGAGCTGAAGTCATTGCTCGAAGGTTTGAAACATGCATATCTTGGAGAAAAACAAACTCAATCGCATTATCGGTAATAGCTCTCCTTTTCTCCTCTTCAATGGATGCCGATATCTTTCTGTCGAACCTTCGTAAATATTTTCCCTCACTTCCTCAAAATGCTGTGTCCAAAAATTATAAAGTACGGATGACTAGACTTTGGGCGTTGATGCTCCTAAATGTGCCTGCTGATATCCGATGGCTTATCGAAGCCAAGGTGAGATTGTCTGGTGAGCTGGACATTAATCTCGCAAAATACATGCCTGGTCTAGGAAAGAGCTACTACGCCAAGAGGCGAAGAGCAAAGAGGTTACAAGCATGTTATAAATGTGCTAGATGGAATTGTAACCAGACTTGTCGTTCATTAGGTTTTGCGTCCAGGAATAGAAAAGATAAACTTTCATTTATTAAGAATGGTTTGAGTAATGAGTCGCTGGATAATGTTTTGTTAACTCTCGAGTCACATTCTTGTGGACTTGTTCAGCGTGAATTACTTAATCTGTGGACACAATATCGTGAAGAATTGCAGTGTTATAGTCTAGGGAATCTGACTAAAACGACCCTGTTTGCCAGTTTATAAGAAAACTGGATGGGAAGCAAATCCCCGACTCATAGAAGGCGTTTCAGACGTTAATGGACGTAAAACCAGAGGAAGATGTGAGCCACAATCACAACTACTTGTATATTTGAATGTGTGGTGTTGTTGTCGAATTTTATTTCTTTCTTATTTCGTTTGATCTGATTATCAATGTTGTTTTTGTGTTGTTGTTGTTTGTTGATTTTGTTTATTTTAATTTCAAGTTTTCTTTTTGACAAACCATATGACTACCCCATGATATAAGCACACGTGGAAGACAAGTGTGGAGGTTTTGTCAACCCCCGCCGAAAGTATATCTTTACTTTTCATGCTTCACGTGGGAGACAAGTGTGGCGGTTTTTTTTCAAACCCCACCGAAAGTTTATCTCCATTTTCATGCACACGTGGGCGACAAGTGTGGAGGTTTTGTCAAACCCCACCGAAAGCATATCCATTTTTTCAAATCTTGGGGCGATAAATCTGCATCGAGCAACCCCCACCGAAATTATGTCCCCATGTGTCAAATTTGAGAGTTTTACGTGTGTTGATCCATGCTGCATATTTTGAAAATGTCACATTTTAATAAACGTCTTGCACTTTGTAATTGATTAATACCTAACTTGCATCATTGTCTTACACAAAGTTAGAGCACTTTTAGAAATGGAGAAAACACCAATTCGGCGATTCCAAAATATATGCGTATTTTGTGGATCGCAATTTGGTAAAGATGGAGCGTTTACAACAGCAGCTCTTGATCTTGGTAGGACATTAGCTGCGAGGGGTATTCATTTTATTTATGGAGGGGGTAGTTTTGGGTTAGTGGGGTGTGTGTCAACAGCTGCATCCCTAGGAGGGAGCAAAGTTCTCGGCATTATCCCTAAACCATTAGCTGTACGAGATATCGTAGGCAACACCATCGGGGAAGAGTTACAGGTCTCTAGCATGCATGAGCGTATTGCACATATGGTCATTAAATCTGATGCATTTATAGCTTTGCCCGGTGGTTATGGTACATTAGAGGAGATATTTCAAATCACCTCTTGGGCACAGCTAAACATCCATCGAAAACCCAGTGGTTTGTTAAATGTCAATAATTTTTTTGATGGTTTGTTGTCTTTTCTTGATCAAGCAGTAGAAAAAAACTTCATCTCACAGTCGGCGAGGCAAATCCTGGTTAAAGCTTCAACTGCAGGGGAGTTAATTGACAAATTACAAGCATTCGTCTATTCGCCTGATCCAACAATAGCTCGGATAGATTGTTTGGAGAAGGCAATAAGAGGCGTAAACTGGATTTAACGCTCCATCTGTAATATCTATCTGGCTGGTTTGCTTTGTTTTTGTGTTGCTTCTTTTATTGTGTTTATTGAGAAGTTTTCATCGTTATTTCTTTTGAAGCTTTTTCAGGTTATTTCTTCGCCCCAGGTAATATTTTCTAATCTCAGTTTTTAGAGTGGTGGCTTAAAAAGTTTAAGTCCTCTTGAAACGCATTATGGATCTCTTTAATCTATAATGGCTGAATAAGGAGGCTAACTTCTAAACTTTTTAGACCATTCTAACTGACTTGTTTTTGTTTGCTAGCTTGTTGGACTTTGTTATTTTATGAGTAAGTTTAGTTTTGTGTAATTTAGAGTTGTTGTGTGTTTTTGTCTATATCAGTTTCGATTCGAAAAAAAAAAATAAACATTATGGAAAAACCTGATAATGGCAGAATATGGGGTTTCCTTAACTCTTGAAACGCATCTCTCTAAATAAATCCGTAGTTTGTTTATTTTATGTTGTTTGAAGTGTCTTGTTTCTTGTTTTGTTCTTCATAATAAGGGTATATAGGCTGGAAACCTTAAGTCTGCGGGCTACTGGTCCTAAGGATTGTTGAAATATACAATCTTGACTCAGGTGTAACAACGCCACGTACCTCTTTTCTTGCATTTTGTGGGTCAGTGATAAGATACTGATTGAATTAAGAAAACTCTTGGAAAATGATAAATGA
>SNVD02008333.1:0-33732 GCA_013180625.2 Boswellia sacra | reverse complement strand
CCAACGGGGGGGGGGGCGCATGATGGCAGTGCGTTGTTTTCAATTTGCGCGCCAGACACCTGGCCGCTCCGATTGGATTCTTCGGCACCGAGCGCGCGTCTCTCGGGCCCTCTGGCCGCCCGCTCACCGGAGGCCCCTCGATGCGGGTACTTCCTGTGTGGCCCGTCGCTCGTGCGGGTGTTGGCGCGCGCACGAGCGACAGCGGCGCCCACCAGCAGACAGCTGGCGACGGGCGCGCGCTCGCAATTAGCCGACTGGCGCACAGGTCGCCCACGAGGGCGCTAATTTTGTGCAAAGCCGGCGCCATATGCGCGCGACATCGGGCGCACAGGTCGCTGTCAGCGCCGCATCGAGTGGGCGGGCGACGCGCACTTAATTGATCGACGGCCGGGCGCTCGTCCATAACGCGCCGACTCCACCTGCCGCCCGCATGCTCGTAGTCGTCGCCCTCGTCGGCGTCGCCCTCGATGTCGCCCTCGCGACTCCTCCACTCTGGCGCCCTTAGCGCGCTCGCTCGAGCGCCCGGCCGGAAACTGAAAATTAGATGGCAAATTGGAGCCGCCCGGGCGCCACTTCCGCGTGGGACGCATAACAATCGATTAGAATTGAGTGCTTGTTAGCGCGCGGCGGACGCGCGAACAATCGCAGACGTCGGCCCCTCGGCGAGCTCGCTCTCGGCGTCGCCTAGCGGCCGGCCGACCCTATGGGCCTATGCATAGGGTTGTGCGTGCGACTCTCCGGACGCTCGGCCGGGCGCATCAATCAAATGTCACGCAAATGAGCGGCGGCGACTCGCGGCCGAGGCGGGCCCCCAGTGAAGGCCAAATAACGAGTGTGATCTGTAGGGCTCACAAATCGGGCGCCTGTTCGCTTCGCTCTGACTCGACCCGACCCGACTCGACCCGACCAGACCAGACCAGACCCGATCCGATCCGATCCGATCAGATCCGAGCCGAGTCGCACCGACTGGCCGCGCAAATGAGCTTGTCGTTTGTCGACTGCCAAAACAGCGGCGCCCGCGCGCGACTCTCGACGCCGACGAGCGCGAAGAAAAGGCCGCCGACGGGCGAGCGAGCGCCCAAAAGGCCCCTCGCGACTGCTCGGCCCGGCGGCGCCCCTATGCGCCCGCGCCACTCGGCCCATTAGCGATATTGTGCCCCCTCGGCGGGGGTCAAGGCGGCCGGCGCCGCACTTAATGCCACTTTCAATCACTTCGCTAGACTCGCAGGCGGGGGGTGCGGGCGCTTTTTGGTTGGGCGGCGGCACTTTTTTCGGCCCGGCGCCCGGGATGACAAGGCTCGGGAGGGCTCGCGTTTGGCCCGAGTTGAGTTCGATTGCATTCGCTCGGATTTCCAGTTGAGCGCAGCTCAGCTCAGCTCAGCTCGGACTCAGCTCACTCACTTCACTGCGACTCGACTCTGTCGAGTCTGCTCGACTCGGCCGCCTCACTCACTCGGATCAGTCCAGTGACGTCCAGGTCGCGGATAATATGCATTCGCATTGGGCGCCCAGCCAACGATTAGAGTCGGCGATGATGAATGAAGTCGAGTGCACGGCCCGGCGACTCGCCGCCGAGGCGCGCGCTCTTTATCGGCGCCCCACACGATCGGCGCTGGCTGCAAATTGCGTGTTCGCAGTCATCGGGCGCGCCAGATTCAATTTTGACGCCGACGGCCGAGCTGTTCGCCGGCGACGTGGCCGTGGCGCCGGCCGCCACTGCCGCTCAATTGACTCCAATCTCGCGCTCGGCCACTCGCTCGCCCGCTCACTCGCCCGCTCACTCGCCGGCCGTCTCTTGTAAATTCGAGCGCGCGTGCGATATGGACGCGCGCTCGGGGGCGGGCCGGATGCGGGCGCTGACCACTTGCGCGTGCTGTTTGCTTATCTTGGCGACGCACGCGCGCCGCTCGATCGGCTGGTCGGCGACTAACGAGCGCGCCCGTGCGCTCGCTCTAAATCGGCGCTTTTATGGCGTTCATTATGCGGCCGACGTGCGCCCGGGCGCCGCCTCTTGTCGAGCGCCCGCCGACCTGGCCGACAAATTGAAGGCGCGCCCGTGGCCGCGACGTCTTGGTGGCTCTCGTCAGCGTGCGCGCGCCGCTTTTCTCGCTCGACGCCGAGCTCGTGGCCGTTGTCGAGAGTCGAGACGCGCCCCAGTCGCGACGGCGACGAGCATCAAATATCAGGCGCGCATATTCGCGTCACGAGCGCTCGATTGCAAATTAAAAACTGGCCCTTGGCGTCGTCATCGTGCTCGTGCTCGTCGTCGTCGCGCTCGTCGGCGTCTTCGGTGTCATCCGTCGCCGTCGTGGGCGGCGCTCGTCGGGGCTGGCGGCGCCAAGACAAAGCATCGCCGACAGCTCGCGGGAGTTCCTGTCCCCCCCCCCTAACGCGACGCCGCCGCTGACAGAAAATAATCCTCGTCGACTTCTGGCGAGGCCGTTAATCTCGCGCGTCGGATGTCATTAGAGCCGCGCCGACGACAACCACGACAGCCAAACTCGCGTCTGTGTCTGTGTCTGAGTCTCTCTCTCTCTCTCTCGCTCTCTCTCGAGGAGCCCAAATGACGCCTCTGATACGCGAGCAATACTGCGCCCATTCGTCGCGCGCATTCCGCTGATTCGCTCGATTTGCATCGGAGGCGCCCGTCGATCGGCCTTGCGGATGTTGCAAAATCCGCGACCCACTGCTCAGGGCCCCCCTCCGAGTCGCAGATTTCCGGCCGCTCCGGCGCTCCTGGAAAATAATTGAAATTTGGCACCGTCCGAATGAATAATTCGCCCCGTCCGAGTTGAGCTCGGCGGTCACTGTGGCGCGGCCGCCGTGCTCGTGGTCATGGCGGCCGTTTAGAGCCGATTTATATTATTTGGCGCGGCGCCGAGTGGCCACCGCCGCCGCCGCCGCCGCCGCCGCCGCCGCCGCCGAGCACAAACATCGGCCGGCGCGAGCGTTCAAATATTTGTCTGGCCTGAGCTCGAGTGCGCGGCCTCGAGCGCCTCACTTCATCAACTCCCACGCCGCGCCTCAGTGCCTCGGCGCTCGTCGAGCTGCACGCGCTCCGGGCGCCCCGACGAGTCGACGGGCTCGTCCCGCTCGTCGCGGTCAAGGCGATCGGCCTCAATCTCGTGTGAACATAATAAATTTCGAGTCCAAGCCGCCGCCAGCTGGACCAATTTGGCGGTCGCTGTCATCAATTTGGCCTCGCCGGCGCTCGTGTTCTGGGCGCTGCTGATGAAGTGCGCGGCCGGGCTGCTCGTCGCGGCCGCCGCCCAACAAATTGCGCACATCAATCGGAGCGACGCATTGGGACCGGCTCAAGACCGGCCGCACGCACGCACACACGCGCGCCCGGCGACCTAGGGCGTTTCGCGGAGTGGCCAATTTTTTGAGTTGCGGGCCGCACGCGCGCACGCCCACGACTCGCTCGGCGGCGCTGCATAGGGCCAACAAATACGGCCTGCGCCCGAAACTCGGGGGCCCTTTGTGGCCGGCGCTGGTGGACAAAAACAAACACTGCCGCGTTGTCGGCACTCTCGCGAGCCCAGCGGCACGAATCAAATCCGAGTGCTCGCGGCGGGCGTCGTGCGGGCCGGGACAATTGAAATATAAAGCCGCCCATTGGTCGGCCGAGACTTATCTAAACTCGCGCGAGACTCGCCGGCTTGTCCGAGCGGGCGAAACATTTTTTCGCGCCCGCCGCGATTGAATGGCCGTCCGCCAGTGTGCGACCCCAAAAGGCAGCGCGACGACCACGCGACCACGACGACGCAAGGCAAACAGACGAGCGCCGCGCGCCAGTTCCGGTGGCTCGGCGACAAACAAGAGAGAGAGAGAGAAATCTTATCAGCGGCACGTCGGCAACTTCTTTGTGTTCGTACTCGTGTCTGTGTGTGTCGGCCGAGTCGGGGCGTCGCCGGCACACAAATAGCGGGCGGCGATTTAATTTTGGCCTCGCCCGAGGCGCGCGGCTGCCTTTCGTCGCTCTGCTCGCGCCCGACAAGACCTCACCTCTTGACACTTTGTATTTGCGCGCCCTTGCGGCCCGAGAACAAATGCCACCCAGAGGCTCACCTGGTGCGCTTGTCTGTGCCAGCGAGCGCCCCGCCGACGCCCACGCGCCACTCCACTCGACTCGCTCGCCACTAATCCGGCGCCCAGTCAAGCGCACGACTCGCTCGCCAGCCATGTGACATATTTGACTCCACCGACACGCGCCGGGCCCGCACAATTTGATCAATCAATTAAAGCAGTTGGTGCTCTTTGAGTCGCGCGCGCTGAGAGCCCGACGGCCTCTCGAGTTGCGTCAGCGGCGGCGCAGAGTAAACACTGGCGCGCGGCCGCGATGACGACGACAACGCCGAGACGCCAGAAACACGCACGACGCGTGTGATTGATTTGGGCGCCGCCGTCGCCACCGCTCGACTTTCGCGCCACGACCACGAAGACGAGCGCACTCGAGTGAAAGACAAACACGAGAGTTCGCCTCGAGTCGCCCGAGTGATTGGCTCACTCATTCACTCGCCAGCTCTCAGCGGCACCGGCCAATTGGGCCCGAGCCCTCAAAACAAAGGCGTCCGTTCTATTTTTTGCCCCACTGCTCGCCAGAACTGCTCACTCCAGATGTCGCCCCTGTCCACACTCACTTAGGCCCCACTAATCACAACTTCGAACTCGATCAGACCCCCGACGAACTCTTGCGAGCGCCCAAAATGGAGAGCCAGTTCGAGTGACACGAGTCTGGGCCGCGCTCGCTCGCTCGCTCGCTCGCTCGCTCTTATCGCCGATTCCCATCGACGCGATCAATCGCGCGAGTGGCGCGCGCGCGCCTGTCATCGGCCACGGCCAGCGCCGGATTGAGTGGGGTCGGGCGGCGAGCGAAGATCTGGGCCGGCCGGGGGCGAGATGTTGTTGTGGAGGTCGTCGGCGACGGCTCAAAAGTGGAATGATTTATTGTAGAGGTGCGCGATAAGAGTGAGAGAAAATGACGAGCCTCTGGAACATCGCGCATCTTTGTGTCTGTGGGCGGCTTAGAGTGGCGCAGAGAAAAGAATGGAAAAAAAGATGCTCCCACCCCGAGAATTGAACTCGGGTCTCCTCGGTGACAGCGAGGTATTCTGACCACTATACTAGGCGGGACACAGACAATGTAAAGGGGAGTTTTGACCATTCTGAAAACTGCCACAACAATGACGAACTCCAGCTGAGAACAGGTCGATCAGTTCGACTGTTGAGAGCTTGGTTTTGCTCGCTCGAGTGCGCTAATGAGTTCGCACTTTGCATGCGCCAAATTTGTCCACCGATCTCGACTCGACTGCCCAGCGGCCACTGTGCCTGTAGGTCGTGTGTGCGGAAGTGAATTTGTGGCTCGGAATCTGCAGTACGTGATTTATGGATTCGCGACGGCGTCACTTTGAGAGCGAGTCCGAAGAGCGAGCGGCCGCCGACCACCGGACACCCAGACCAAGCCCGAAGATCGAGACTGAGACCAGAACCACAACGAGCGCTCGCTGTTGACTTTGAGGCGAGCCGCGACTCGGCGGCGCGGCATTTGCGGCGCGCGACGAGATCATTGATCAAGCTCAAGATGTGTGCGCTCGGGCCGCATGCAAATGGGCAAATATTTAATGATCTCGTCGTGGTCGTGGTCGTGGTCGTCGTCGTGAGTGTGGTCGTGGTTATGGCGTTGCAGCGCAAAGTCGCCGCCACTTTCAGCTTCGACTCTCAGACGCGCTGACCATTTTTGTGCGCGCCCCCCAAAGTCGAGCGGCGCTATGCGCACAGCTCCACCAAGCGAGCGCCGATGGAGTTGTGCGGCCCACTCGAGGCCAATCATATCGATCGGGCGCCGACTGCCAATGGCGCCCGTCAGATGGCCTCGGAGCTGCGGCTGCTCGCACGCAAGCCCGCGCCCAGCTCCACACTCGCTACCTGCGCCTCGGCCGCACTCTCACGAGGCCGCCACTTCCGGCGCGCACTCAGCTCGCCTCGAGATCAAGGCGACCCGAGTGTCACGTGCGCGCGCCTCCCACGCGCGTGACGCCCGCGAGCTTTTGTGTGGCCCTTTGTTTGACGCCCACTTGTTTCAAACTCGCCCACCTGGCCGGCGAGCGCACTTCCGCCCGACTGTGGGCTCATTAGCATAGCGAGCGGCGCTCGCTGGGGTCGCGCATTGCAATGAACTCGGCGGGCAGGAGTGTGGCCACCGAGTCACCGAGTTGATGCGCCAACGCAGAGTAGCGCACAAAGAGAAAGAGAGAGAGAACGCAACCACTGACCAGAATCATCTTTGCCAATCATCCGCCCGACGGCACTCTGCAGGACGCAATCCGGCCGCCCACGCGCGCGCCCAACTCAATTAGACGGCCCGCCGGCGCGGCCTCAAGATGGACACTAAGCAGCGGCGCGCTCAAGGTCGTCGGCGGTCTGGAACGTCGCCGTCGATTGGGCGGCTCAGCGCGACGAGCCCAAGTGATAGGCGCAACTGGCGCGCGGCCGGCGCCGCTCGACCGCTCGGTCGGCTCAAATTGCGCGCCCGCCTGGCCGAGCTGTGGACTGGACGAGCCTGGCCACCACTAAAGCCACCGCCGCCGCCGCCGGCGCCGCCCTCGCGCTCGCCCACGCCCACAGCCGGGCGGAAGTTGAGGCGCGCGAGCTGGAGAACGTCTGTGATTCGCGCGCCACTCGACGCCGCCTGCGTGCGGCTGGCTCAAAGCGCTGATTATGCTCAAGTGGGCCCGGGAAACAATGAGCTGCTAGCGAGCGGCGGCGGCGGCGGCCAGTCGAGCAGGACGACAACTGGGCCAGTCAATCTGTTGGGCCGCGCGAACGCGAGAAAGATGAGCGTCCGGCTGGCGGCGGCGGCGCGTCGGCCTCTCGAGATCGATGGTGCGAATCGGCGTCGCCCACTGGCCGCCCGCCACGAGCACGAGCGCCACGAACATGGGCGCCACCACGAGCGCCCCAAGTGCACGTCCACGCAAACCAGGCCTTGGCCAGCAGTGGGAGCGCCGGTCGCGGCGACTCGCGAGCGGAAAACAACGAGCGGCCGGTCGATGGCGTGCGCCCGCGCCGCCCGCCACTCGAGTTGCGCACTTGTTACAATCGATTTGTCGTCCGGCGCGGGCGCGCTCGCGTGGGCGGACGCGCGCCGCCCGCGCGAATTCATCATCCGCGCCCAGCTCGTGGTCGTGGTTGTCGTTGTTCTCATGGACTCGCCAGCAAGCGCGCCACTGGAGTTTATCTGGCGGGCGCTGTTCGTGGCACTCGCGCGCATTCAATTATTTTGCCGCTCGCCGCCGCCGCCGACGACAAACAAAAGCCAGGCCAGCGCCGAGATGCGGCCGCCCAGCGAGCACCTAGCGCCGCTCGCCACTCGCCCGGTCGCGCGCCTCTGGAAGCACCTCGACCGCGACGACGGTCGCAAATCACTGTGACGCTTGGCCGAGCGCCGCCGCCGCCGCCGCCGCCGCTGTTGCCACTGCTGCTCCTGCTGCTGCTCCAACTAATTAGTACACTGAGAGGCAGCGACGCGCGCTGGCCGCACTTCATCAGCGGCGCCTCTGGCCGCCGGCGACCGCCGACGAGCGGCCAAATTGACGCCTTCCGCCCCATAGCTTCGGCCAAATGGTCGTCGTGGCCGCCGACGTCCTCGCCCGCCTGGGCCTCGAACTCGGCGACCGACGACGACGACGACGACGACGACGACGACGATGAGCCTCAACACGAGCGCCCGGATGACAGGATACGCGCGACAAATGAGCCCGTCTGCTTTGTTTATAACGCAATTAGCGCGCAGGTCGCCTCCGCCGAGCCGCACATGCCGCCCTGTCCAGCGGCGGGCCCGCCACAGCGACGCCGCCTCGCCCGCATTGATTGGCTCAGATATTGCGCAATAACCTGGACGGCCGACCGAGGCCAGGGGCCGACGGCCGAGGTGATTTGTTGCTGCGTCCCATCGACGACGTGCTGGCCTCGGGCGGCGGCCGGCGAGCTCGCCGCCACCACGCCCCCGCCGCCCCCGCCGCCCCCGCGTTCGGCGAGCAGACGCAGACGCGAACAAGGTAAGTGTTCGAGTTGGAGAGCGAGCTCGAGTTGAGTGTGAGTGTGAGTCTGAGTCTGAGTCTGAGTTTAAGCTGTAGTTTGGACTTGCGGTCAGCTGAGCGCGTGGGCGTGCGAGCGAATATTCTCAAGTTCGCGCGAGCGCGAGATTTGCATGCAAACGAGTGGACCGAATGTAATCATTAGAGCGTCGGGGCGGCGGCGGCGGCGAGTGAACAAGCGAGCGAGCGAGTGAACAAGCGAGCGAGCGAGCGAGCGAGCGAGCGAGGGGCCGCCAATCAGACGGGCGCAAAATTGAATTTGCGGCCGATGTGGCGCACGCGACAAAAAGGGGCGGAATAAACTGGCCGGCGGCGGGGCTGTTTTGTGCGTCGGGTGTCTAATTTAATCGATCGAAAGGGCGCTGGCCGAGATTCGGGCGCCAGCGGGCGACGCTCGCCAGGTGTCGTGCACTCGCGGCCGCCGAGGCAGTGCACATGCGGGCACGCACGCAGACACCCACACACACACACGCACACACTTCCCCATAGCGCACGCCAGTTGCGCAAGAGCCACACGCGCAGGCGCGCGTCCAACTCGTCGGCGGCCAGACGCCGGCGAGCGCGACGATGTGCGCGCCCGCCAGACTTCAGTGCTGTTCGAGGAGCCGCCGGACGAGTTGGATCGATTCGACATCTGTTCCTCGTCGCGACCGCCCGCACACAAGGCCCCGCCAGCCGAGCCCATCGCACGAGTCCGAGTCCACCTGTGCGCGCCCCAACTCGAGCGCCGCTTCATCGCCAACAATCAGGCCGAGCGTCGCCAGTTTGCCTGGCGCCCACTCGCCGCCGGCCGCCAACACCTCAAGCGAGCGCGCCGAGTGAACACCGAAGAGCGAAGAATTGCAGCTCAAGCTCAGAATAGGAGGAAGTTAACGAGCGGGCGCGCCGGGGACATGAACTCGCGCGCCCTTCAGCTGAGCCTCAAGACGTCGCCCGCCAGCGATAAGGTTTGAATTCTCAAGGTCAGCTCGGGCCAGGTAAGCGTCGGCTCGCTCGGCGGCCTCGTCGAGTAATTCGATTTCGAATTTATGGATCTCGAGCCGCGCGCAAGCGAGCGAGCGAGCGACAGAGCGACAGAGAGCGCGCGCACTCGCACCTGAGGCGCGACGCTCAAGTGAGCCGAGCCCAAGTGGCGGCCGAGCGAAACTCGCGCCGAGTCGCGACTCGCGAGTGAGGCTCAAGGCGGCGCCGGCAGCTGACAATTGATGCGCTCGCGTGTGGCGCTCGTGTGATTTGAAGCGCCGCAAACACGACGTCGAGATTGTCGTCTGGCCGCCGCCACGCAGCCGCCGCCCCCTCTCAAACTGATTCAATTTACGGGCCGCCCGCACGTCGCCATTGAGCGGCGCGGCCAAAACAAACAATGCCACTGCAGTTGGCGTGCTCGGCGTCCTCGTGCTCGTAGTGCTCGTCGTGCTCGTCGTGCTTGTGGCGCTCGTCGTCGCCAGGCAAACATTGTTCTCACCTTTGGCGCGCGCTTACCTGTCGAGCGGGGCGGCCGCCTCGGCGACGGCGCGCAATTACCCGCACACTGTCAGCTATCGCGCACACTCGCGCCTTGAAATAATGCCAACTGACAGGCGGCCGGCCGGCGTTCGCCACCGTCGCCGCTCAAACTTTGGCACCGCCTTGTCGATGCTCAGCCTCGGCCAGCTGCGCTCAGGTGCGCTCAGGTGCGCTCAGGTGCGCTCGCCGCCACTCGACTGCATCCACTTAGACGGCTCGCCCGTTTAGCGCCGCCCAGCTCGTTAGTTGGCATTGTTTTCGCGTGCGCCGCCCACTTCCTCGTGCTGCTCGTTGTTGTCCTCCTGGCGCCTCGTCCTCGCCGCGGCCGTGGACGCGTTGCGCAAGAGCGCGTCGCTCGTGCGCGCCTCATTGGCTGGCAGGTGAGACGCGCGTCAATGGGGCGCCACTTATGCAATGCGCGCGGCCAATTTGTTTGCGTGGCTCGCGAGTTGCGTCGACTGCGCGCGAGCTCGACGTCGATGTGGGCCTTCGTCTGGGCAAACTTTAAAGTCGCCACTCCGACTCGACTCGGCCGGCCGCGCCTGTGCCCAGATTTACGGCCCTCCAGACTTGACTAATTGTTGCTGTCACTCGCCGCCCGCCAGCGCCCCAATCTGGCCTCCGATCTGGCCCACTCGGCCGCCTGATCGATGTGTGCGCCGCCCGGTCGTCCGCGCCGGTCTAATTGTGTCGGTCCGCGCGCATTCCGTAGGCGCGCCACCGGAAGTGCGCCACTGCTCCGACGACGGACAAAGCGCCGCCTGCGTGCGGGCGCTCGTTAGCCGCGCTCGGCTGCACAATGCGACCGGCGACCGCAAGCAGTGGCCGCCCGCTGCTCGGCTTTGTTTGCGCCTCGCCGCCGAGTCGAGCGGCGCGCGCGCTCTCGAGAGTCGCCGAGGCGCCAGCTCGAGAGGATGCGCTTGTTAGGCTTTTTGTTTGCAAACAATTTTTGTTGCCGCCGCCGCCGCCGCGGGGGCGACTCTTGGCCTCTGGCGCGCTCGCCCCCTCGGCCGCCCGCTCGCACTTAACATAACAAATTCGGGCCCGCACTCACGCGAGCGAGCGACCGAGTGCGCTCATTAAATTTGATCGATCGATTGGCGATGTTTCCGGTGGCCGCTCATCGTCTTGAGCCCAGCGATGGCGTGGGCGCGGATCTCTCGGCCAAGATCGCTCGTTGTCGTCGTCGTCGTCGTCGTGGTCGCTGTCTCGAGCAGCGGGCGGCCCTGTGAATGCGCGCGGCCGGGCGGCGGCGTAATGGAAAAATGACGAGTGGCGCGCGCTCAGCCCCAGCGCCTCGCCAAAACGTCCGCACGTCCGGCTGTGAGACAGAGGCCGGACGGCCGTCCGGCGCTTCGGCGGATGATTTTTAACTGCCCGCCGCCGCCAGCCGCGCCGCCGCCGCCGCAGTGGCAGGGGTGGTGGACGAAGCGGGCGCTCCCATGAGGCCGCACCATAGGGTCGCGCGCTCGAGTGGCCCGGGGGAATGGCGCACGAGGTGAATCGAATTGCGGCCCTAATTCAATGTCTCAATATCGTCGGCGCGCCTCCGCCCCCCGCCGACGCAGTGGCCGTCCGCCTCCCGCCGTCGCCGGGATCCATCCGAGCTCTGATTAGTTAGTTTTGCGTCCGCGCCGCCCACGGGGCCTTGCCGCCCGCAGTCGGCAACCCGACGCCCCCGCCGGTCAGTGTCCGCGCCAGTCGGCCCTCAGGTAAGCCCCCCGGCCGGCCCGAGTCATCTGCATAACGCGACCTCGAGAGCCAGACGTCTCGGAGCTGCGCAGGGGCGCCACTTCCGGTGAGCTGTGTAAAAAGGTATTTGCGAGTGGGCTCACGCGCGCGCGAGCTCGGCGATAAAATCAATCCGGCGCAACGCTCGAGGGCGCGCGCACACGAGCGAACGAGCGAGTGAGAGCTGAGTGGGCGCGTTCTGGTCGAGCGGCCAAAGGAATGCTGACACCAGCGACGGGCGCCAGCCAAATTGGCCCCGAGTTAGTTTTTATTGTGCGCTCAATTGCGCGCGCACCTCTCGAGCGCGCTCGTTGGCCGCCAGATAAATCAATTTGAATGAGCCGCCGGCCGGCCGTCTCGCCGCTCCGGCCGGCCGCCTTGTTCGCGCTCGCCGTGTCGCTCCGGCTGATCGCGCGGCGCCCCCGCCGCTGTCTCGAGTCGGCGCTCGTCTTACGTAATGACGCGCTCTCTCGCTCGCTTGGGCCAACGGACAATGTAGACAATGTAGACAATGTAGACGGCCGACTGGGTTCGCTCGCTCGCTCGCGAGTCGCGACCACAGCCCGCGAACGCGGGCCCAAATTAAAATTCTTGCTCTCGCTCGCCGGCGGCCACTTTGTGTCTGCGCCGCCGCCGCTCGGCCACCGGTGTCATTACGTGACGGCGGCGGCGGCGGCGGCGGCGTAACGCACTCGTAGGCAGTTTACGTGCACCGCCGCGGCAGCGGCCGCTGGAGAGGCCGTGCGGGTGGGCGCGAGATGAATATCGCACCGTCGGCCGGCCAACGGTAGCGCACAACGGCCATCTATCAAGCGCTGGCCGGCCGCCCGCCGCGGCCCACTGGCGCGCGCCAATTGAAATGAACTGGACCGCCGGCGAGCGAGGACTCGACTGGAAAATTAATTATTATTATACTATTTGGCCATCCGGGCCGGGCCAGCGAGTGAGCCAAAACACACGCACACGCACACACACACCACACACGCACTCCCCGAGGGCCCGGCCGCCGCCGAGACCGCACGCACTTGCGACCGTGCGGGGGCGTGCGGGGGCGCCCGTCGCCAGCCGGCCGGCCAGTCGAGCGCACAAACTCGATACGCGCGCGCGGCCGGCGCTGATGCGGACGTGCCGGCATCTGGGCGGCCGAGTCGACGCGATTATGATTGAATAAGCGAGCGGCGGTTAGCGCGGGCCGCGCTTATCTGGCGCCTGTCACGAGGCGGCGGCCAGCAAATCTCAGCCGCGCCGCTCGAGATTCCACTAAATTGGCCAATTTTCGCACAACAGAGAGACACGCCAAGAAGGCTCCGCACAACTCGCTGCGGCGTCATCTTTGTGAGCGCCAGTTTGGTCCGCTCGCCTCTCAACTCTCAGCTCTCAGCTCTCAGCTCCCAACTCCCAACTTCCAACTTCCAACTGAACTCTCGGCTCGCAAGCCCCCAAATTGCGCCCCTCAAACGCCAAGACGGCCGCCAGCCGCCGGTCCGCTTGTCCCTTTCTCTTTCGCTATTGGTCGTCAGCTCTCGCTCTGGCTCGCGCTCTGGCTCGCGCTCTGGCCTCGCGCCTCTACTTCGGGCGTCCAAATTGCCACGCGCCGCCCACTCGTCAAGATGGCCGCGTCGGGGGCGTGCCAATCATCGGGCACATGTTCTCGTGAGGCGCGCGCACGTCGGCCAGCCTGCCGAGCGCGACAATGATGACGAAAATATGATCTGAATAACAGTGTGGGCGCATAAGAGCCGCGAGCGCCGTCGGCTGGTGGCCGTGTCGACCGACCCGCGCGCGCCACTCAAATTTACGGCCGCCGCCCGGCCGACCGGCCACACACAAACTAATCAAGTCGCGAACGCCACTATGCGCCCGGGCGTGCAAAGGCTTTTTAGCGCGCGCTCGCTCGCTCGCTCGCTCGCTCGCCACCGGACCCGTCGGACACATTCGCGCGCAAGTCGCCACTTTCGCTCGCCGGCTCGCCAGTCTGCGCCAGCTTTAAAATTAGGGAGCGCCTTGAGCGCCCCCAGAGTATCACCAGCCAGGCCGACTCGCGCCGACCCACTGGAGGCGGCCGCTCGTTCAGTCTAATTGAATTAGTTGCTTGATTTAGCGCTCGCAGCCGAACAAATCAATTTGTGAGCGTGCGCCGCGCCGACGGCTGCAAATCTGACGAGCGATCTAAAGTGCGAACAGTCGCAAGTAGGCCGCCGCTTCACTTGGCTCGCGGTCGAGCGCGCCTAGCGCTCAGCGTGCGCCGTTTAGCCGAGTGTTTGGCGCCCAAATTGCTTCGCCACGTTTGTCGACGCGCTCTCTGTCTCAGCCACGCCCACGACCCCCTCGGCTGGGCGCGGCCCCTCGCTCGACGCCAACTCGCGACCCGAAGCCGCCCGTACGTCGACAGGTGCGGGCGGCGCGTGGGCGGCCCGCATCCGGTTGAGTGCGTCCGGCCGAGTGTTGAGTGTATCCAGTGGACGGGGGCGGTGATTGAGCGCGGGCGGCGCTCGTGCGCTCGTGTGCTCTGCATCGACACGCGCCACTCGCTCGGCGTGAGCGGCGTTTTTAATATATAGGATTCGGCCGGGCGAGCTCTTAAGATGATTGAATCGGCGCCGCTCGGGCTCCAGGTGGGCGGGCGCCGAATCGTTCGCCGAATCGTTCGCCAAATCGGCCGCTCGTTTGGGCGCTCAAAAATTTGCCTCGCATTCAAACACTTTCATGCATCATCGTGGCGCTCATCCTCCGCCGCCGCGTGGGCGTGCTAACGAGCCGGAAGTGGAACCTAATGTCGCTCGTTGTGGCTCGACACTCGAGGGAGGCGCTGGGGCTCGGGGCTGCAGCTCGCGCGGCTCCATTAAGTCGGCGCGCGGGCGGCGCGCAAAGCTCTCATTTGGGATGCCGCGCGCGCGGGCGCCGAAATAACAATCGGCCGGCGGCTGCGCGCGTGTTGCATCACCAATGCCGACCTTCGTGGGCGGCTCATCATGAGCGGCGGCGGCGGCGTCGCGACCGTCGTCACGCTCGTCATCGTCGTCATCGTCGTCACCGTCGTGAGCGTCTCGGCGGCGGCGCGCGCGGCCCACTCGCTGACGTCGTGCTCGCCGCCGCCGCCGCCGCCGCCCGACCGACTCGAGTCTTGAGTGCTGACCAACATAAACAACGCCGATCGGCTGTCGCTCGAGGCTCGATCGCCGCCAGCCAGCCCATTGTTATTGTTGGGCGCCCACAGACTCGGCCGTTCGCGCGCTCGCTCGCTCGCTCGCTCGCTCATCGACTCGTTCACCCGACCTCGCACTCCATTGCGGACGCAGAGGCGCCGCCCGCGCCCCGAGAGCGAGCGAGAAAATTATCTCGCCACATTAGAGAGGCGGGGGATTCACATGACTGGAGAAGACACTCTCGAGGGCGCGCTTTAAAATGCGCGCTCGGCCCGAGAGCTAACAAGCCACTCGAGACGGGCGCCCGCTCGCCCGCCACAGCCGCGCGCAATCGGCCCACTCGCACCGGCGCGCCTCCAAAGTATGTCCTTGCGCGCTGTCATCGTCAACGTCAACGTCGTCGTCGTCGGCGTCGGCGTCGAGCGGCGGCGGCATCATCATCATCGTCGCGGGCGTCGTTATCGTTGTCATCGTGAGCACGAGCCAGATGGGAGCGCATTCGTGAGCTCTCCGTGAGCGAGTCTGTCTGCGAGTGTCTGTGACTGACTGCGTTCGCGTGTAGCGAGTCGCGCGGATTTGCGCCTCGAGCACCCGATCGAGCGTCGCTCACTGGCACTTCGGATTGCGGGCCCGCGGCGGGGGCGTGGACGCGGGCGCCACGCAGCGCGCGCACCGATCAATTGTTCCGCCCCGGCCCGCCCGCCCTCGTGTGCTCGCCGGCGGGTCGCAGGGGGGGCGACCATTTAGTTAGCGTGCCTTATGCGTGTGTGTCTGTGTGAGTGCGAGTTATACGCGCGGCTGAGGCGGAAATGCTCTCGCTGTCAGGCGGCACAGACGCCACGTCGGCTGCAACGACGCACATCGGGCGGCGCAGAATGCGCGCAATAGTCGCGCGCACCTACTCCTCGACCACGACCACGACCGCGACCACGACCACGACCACGACAACAAGAACGACGAGTCCGATTTCGCCTCTCGGCGCCACTCGGCCGCGTCGACTCGAGTTCGCGGCCGTGTCGCAGACCTCACACAGCGCCGCCGACCGCCGGTCAACATTAGACACGCCACTAATTTGCACCCGTCTCGCCCCACATCACCACATCGCCTCATCAACTCATCTCACCTGGCGCGCGCCCGCCCGCACACACACACACACACACACACCGCAAACACTCGACGCGCACCTGTGTGGCGGCGCCAACGCACTGGGCGGAACGCATATGCCACCGTCGCCTCGCACTCGCTGGCACGCACTCACTCGCCGATTGCATCACCACCGTCGCACTCGCCCACTGTCTAAACATCACTTTTCAATTGTTCAAACACACGCATTAATATTGACGAACGTGTCGCGCGCTCGACTTGACGACCGGCGCGCAATTGGCATTGAAAAACACACCGGAACTGATCCGATCGTCGTCGTCGTGGTGCTCGTGCTCGTCCGCCGCTACTCCGGCGCGCGCACGCCCGCAAACCGCAACAAACCGCAACAAACTGCGGCCGCCGTCGCCGACCGACGCCAATCAACGCGCGACTTTCGCCCCCGCGACGCCACTCGCAAATCACCAAAACTGCGGGTCCACTCGCTCGCTCGCTCGCTCGCCCGCTCAACCCGACGCTGTCGACAACAAACGCAACACACGCAACACATACACACACTCAAACACAAACACAAACACTCACACTCACACTCACACTCACACTCACGTCCGCCACTAACATCATCACCTGCGCGCCCCACTCGATCGCTGAATACTAATGTGCGCCGCCGCTGTGGCCGTCTGCCACTCAACTTGCGCGCACACGAACTCGTCCGCGTCGGCGCCGTCACTCGATCTACCTGGCGTCGTGGTCGTGGTCGTCTTGCTGTCAACCGATCGCGCGCCACCACCGCCGCCGCCGTCTGTCGTCGCCTTTCGCCACCGCTCATGCCCCACTTTGCGGTCCCGTTGCCGCGCTCGACATCGCCACTGCCACCGCTGCCACTGACGCCGCCCTCGCCCTCATCCTCGTCGTCGTCGTCGTCGTCGTCGTCGCTATTGTCTTACACCGTCGACCTGGCGGGCCGGCGCCAAACTACACTCTGCCCCTATTGATTGTTGCCGCCGCCGCCGCCACCTGAACCCATTGACTGGCGCACGCACACTCACCTGCGCACTTGCCATCGACACCATCGCCGCCGTCATCATTCTCATTGTCATCCTCATCATCCTCCACCTCGTCCCCCACCTCCTCCGCCTCCTCCGCCTCCTCACCATCATCATCATCCTCAACATCACCACCCTCACCATCACCGTCACCATCACCGTCACCATCACCATCACTCTGCTCGTCGTCGTAATCTTGTGCTCCTCATCATCGCGCCACTCCTATGCATATCGGCGCCTCCGATCGCTCGTCGCCCGCCGGCCGCCGCCCACGCTCGTCACAGCAGAATTTATGACACACAGAAACGAGACAATTCAACAGATAGCCGATAATGACAATCCCACTATTAGCCACACCGTTAGCTCCGCAAGAGATATGATTGATAAAGACCATCTCTTGATATTGGCACTCAGTTTCATTATATTAGTCACATTCGTCGGCAATGTTCTAGTATGTCTGTCTGTGATAAAAGTGAGAAAGCTACGCCATCCCTCAAACTATTTATTAATATCACTCGCCATCAGCGACCTCTGCGTGGCCTGCGCCGTCATGCCCTTCGGCCTCTACCAATCCATCAACGACAAATGGCAACTGGGCACTCTGCTCTGCAACGTCTACGTCGTCTCCGACGTCACCTCCTGCACGGCCTCCATCTTGAACCTGTGCGTCATATCCATAGATAGGTATTTTGCTATCACTAGGCCACTAACTTATTGCATCAAACGCACGACGCGCCTCATGCTCATGCTCATCGCGCTCGTCTGGATTCTCGCCTGCCTCATCTCCGTGCCGCCCCTACTGATCTCCGGCAACGAGTACGGCACCCCCGACGAGCCCAGGTGCGAGGTCAGCCAGAGTATCTGGTATCAGCTTTACGCCACACTATTCTCATTTTACATCCCTCTGGGTGTCATGATCTTCATCTATTACAATATTTATACCGCCGCCAAGCGAGTCATCGAGGCCGAACAGATGCGAGAGAGGAAGGCGCTCATCACGCTGGGCGTCATCATGAGCGCCTTCACAATCTGCTGGCTGCCCTTCTTCATCCTGGCACTATTGAGACCATTCAGTCCAATCATCAACAACTTACCTCGCGCCTTTGTGCTCCTCACACTCTGGCTGGGCTATGCAAACTCGCTACTAAATCCCATTATTTATGTAACATTTCATCACGATTTTAGACACGCATTCAAGCACCTGCTGTGTTTCCGATGCATGACAATCAACGAGCATATCAGGAAGGATGAGTACAAATCACAATATGGAGAAACACATTACCAACAAAACATACGCAAGAATCTACAAGTCAACACAAAACCAGCTACTGAATTGTTATCTAAAGAGGAGTTGAATAAAGTCTAGGAGTCACAAGGAGAGAGGGAGAGAGAGAGAGGAAGAGCGAGAGAGAGGTGACTCAAATTTGGTGATGACTGCAATAAATTTCCGCCAGACCCGTACAATATCATCTTTAAAATGCAGCTAAATCTAGCCCTGGGTTTCCTACATTCAGTTTCACGTTCAAGACTTGGAGTAAAAATTGGACTGTTAAAATTAATTTACATGTGATGGTGCTTCTTTTCGCCGCCGTTCATCTCCTCCGATCCAAGTGTTGGCACCATGGGATAATTTTCGCCATGGTGTCCGTCGTTATCAATCAGCTTCTTCTCTTCGTCATTGTCCGACTCGTCGTCGCCCTTCTGCGGCTCGGCCAACTTGTTGAGAAGTTCGCGGAAGTGCAGTGGGTCCATGTTCTTGCACAGCATGTACAGCAAGAACCAATCACCGACGTCTCCGCTTTCAAGTACAATCTCTATATCGTCCCTGTCGGTCAACTTTGCCCTGCTAATGAGCATACGACCGCGACAGTGATCCATCATGAGGATGCAAATGCGATAGATCAGCAGGGCTCCGCTGAGTATCGCCAAGAACACGAACCAGAACCACAAGAATATGTAGATCTTCTCATTGATGATGTTGAGCGGCAAAATACAGAGTGCATCGTGCCTCTGCACGTCGCCCGAGGATCCGTATCGATGGAAAGTACATTTTGTCATTCTCGGGAACACCCTGATCATGGGATCGTTTCTGTCGTCTTGGTCCATCTCTGAGTATCTGAGCACGTCAAGGCCGTAGGTGGAGAAGGTGCCGCCTAGAAAGGCGTCGACGATGTACATTTGGAGGCAAACGTTCAGAAAGTTGAGCGCCTCACAGAATGTAAAGTAATAGAGATAAGTGTTATGGTTTCCTAAGTTGCGTCTCATGTAGCCAGCTAACAAAAGGATCTCCTTGTCACGGTTGTCGTCGCTGAGAATTGGGTTGTTCAAGTTGAGAACTAGGTTGCGGAGTTTTTGACCCTCCCACATTTTCCACAAATATCTGGGCACGTAGAACATGACCGCCTGGAAGAAGAGAACGAAACACACCCATTGATAGTACTTGTGGTAGGTTCTCTCTTCTCCGGGACTGAATTTATCAACACCCGGGTGTGGAACCTGACGCCAGACGCGCACGCGAGGGGGAGGTGGACGGGGAGAAGACGAAGGAGTAGAGTGGAGAATCAACAGTTAGTTGGACGAAACTTTGCCTGTTTTGTGGCACGCAACGCGCGCGTAGACTTTCTCTCTGCATTGAGAGCTGTGGGTGTGAAGTGTCAGATAATCCTAAAGTACCTACCTCAACACCAACTGTTTTGTTGAAGGCTTTTGGCAGTGTGAATGTTGCATGGATCCAACAATACGTATCTATAATATTGGCAGGTATATCGTCTCTTTGTATACAATCGATTGGGTCACCGAAATATTGGCGGCTAGTAACTAATACAGAGCATGCCATCAAGAATATAACTGTCGCCTTATAATGTAGACGGAATACGTTGTTGTCGACGCAAACATCATCGATCTTGAGGATCGAACGGAGCGACCCGAAGACATCCATCTTGTTTGTCTAGATGGGCACTTGATGAGCGGCGAGTGCCGTGAGCTGGGGCCGAGTGCTGGGGCCACGGACGGCTGGGCAAACTTGGTGACTTGGAGCCGAGCGGAGTAGAGAGGGAGACAGTGTGCGATTGGTGTCTGATTGATGTTTGATTGGTGTCTGTTGAGGCCAAATGGGATGCAACGGAGTGCTTAGTCTGTGTGAAAGTTGGCTCTTGTAAGATGGACAGAGTAAGAGAGAGAGAGAGAGAGAGAGGGCTATGAGTGTGGGTGTGCTTGCAATGGTTGATGGCGTGCGTTGGTGCTAATAAATGCACTCAGTCTGGTGTGATGTGTTCGGCGACTGGAGTGCTGGTGCCTCTCGGCCAGTACGCTTATGTGACGCCGAGGTTTTCGAGTTGGCGACGAGGGTCTTGGGTGTTGTTGTTGTGGTTGTTGTTGTTGATAAAAGTGGGATCTGTGGCCAACTCGGGCGAACAACAGATGAGAGAAAAGTTGACCACTCGTCAAAGCGAGACGACGGGCGGCTGTTCTCCCGTTGTGTGAGCGTGAAAGACTAGGCGAGTGCGAGCGCGCGAGTGTGTTGGAAGTTGCGAGTTGGAAGTTCGATTTTCGACTCGCTGGCGCACACAGAGAAAGAGCGAGAGAGCGAACTTTTCTGCCTCGTCGTCGTCGCCGCCGCCGCGCGTTTTCTTCCTCGCGCTCGCTCCTTTGCTCGCCCACACTCGCGCGCCCACGTCGTGCTCTTTGTGCGCGATCGTACACTCGCCGCGCGTGCGTCGCTCTGTGGCACGAGCACCACCAATTTGCGGGTGAGCGAGTGAGCGACCGAGTCAGTGAGTGAGTGAGTGAGTGAGTGAGTGAGTGGGTAGGGGCGAGGGCTGTGACTCGTCGTCACGACGCTCTTTATGATAATTGATCAGCCGGTGGCGGCGATGTGCTCGACGCCGACGACGAGCTCGCCGACAGTCGGCATGTGATCGACTTGTGAGTCGGCGAGTTGTGACACAGCCGCCGAGTGACCGGCGCCACTGCTGACTGGTCATCGCGGCGCACTCGTCCGCCGAGCCGACGCGCCGGTCGCAACCGCAGTCGACCAGTTTGTGTGCCTGTGGCTGCAGGCCGACGAGAAAAGTGCTCGGCCCTCGGCTCTTACGGCCGATCGTACACAGCCGGGCGAACACGATCGGGCGGCAGTGCGCCGAGGTGGGCACGCAGGTCGTACAGCAGAGCGTGCGACTCTCTGTGGCCGTGGTCGTGGCCGGAGACGCCGCTCGCCGCCGCCTTCTGCCTCACGCGCTCGCTCTGTTGCGCGCTCTGGAACCGGCGCCAGCCTAGCCCCTGCTTTCGTGGCAGTGGCGCAGCAATTTGCGCAAACTCGCGGCACTCGGCGCGCCCCTTGCGCGAAAGCGTGCGCGCCCGTCTGGTTAGTCTGGGCGAGTGGCGCGCGTGTAACTGCATAGAGCGCTTGAATAAAGGCCACAGGGCTGAAAGCCGGCCGACTCGAGCACATTTCTAGCGCTTATTCCACTGGCACGCGCCGCGCGCACACACTTGTGGCTGCGCAAAAAACGCGCCCGTGTGGCCCGGCAAGCTGGCTGGCTGGCTTTCTCAGTGGCGCCCTTGCGGGCTGGCTCGTTGGCTCGTTGGCTCGTCGGCTGCTCGGCCGCCTGCGCGCTGGCTTGTCGGATGCAGACGCACGCTCGCCGGTGCTGTTGCGTGGCAGCCGCGCGCTCGCTCGCTCGGGGGGCACCATTGTTTCCGACGTCGGGCGGCGGGCGGCGGGCGTGCCCGCAAACTCGCATACTCGACAACATTATCACGCCTGTGTTTCTGCAACTGCTCAACGCCGGCGCCACGAGAGGCGTGCTATCAATTTGGTTAGATCGGCGGCGACGGCGGCGGCGGCGGCGCGCGCGGCCTCGCGAGTTTGAATGAAAAAGCAAGGACGCGTGTGGTTTGCGGCGAGGGCGCGCTCGCCTTCCGGACGACTGCTGAGCGCGCGCGGCGCTACAGGTGATCCCGCTCGCGCTATTAATTATCATCGGGCGAGCTGCGCGGCTGCGAGGCTGCGACGCGAGCGCGGCGCCGCTTTGTGCCGCCGCCGAGAGCGCTGATAATCCGGCCGCCGACTCGTCGCATCGATTGCGCGCCACTCTCGCCCGGCCGCTCGCTCGCCGGCCGCCGGGCGTCCCGTTATGGTGATTAGAGTCGAGTATCGCGTCGGACTCGCGCTCACCTGCGCACAAGGAAGCGAGCGAGTGGCCAGTCGGCGGCCGTCACCTGTTGCCCGGCGGCTCGGCGGCGCGCTCGCGAAAAATGGCCGCTCGTTTGGGTCGGACTAGTCCGTCCGCCGCTCGTCTGCCGATCCGCGGCGTCCGAGTGGCGCGTGTGCATATCGCCGCCAGTGCGGACCACTCGACTCCGCTCGCCCATTGCAGACGACACGACTGCAATGGGACGAGCGCGCCACTCGACGCCGCTCGAGTTGGTCGAGTTGGTCGATCTCGACGGCCGCCGCCATGAGCTTGCACTTGTGCGGCCGCGAGTCGCGACTCGTGAGTGTCGCCGGCCGGCAGAACGCGCCAATTGTGCAGTGCACGAGTGGCGCCCGCCGCTCGCCCACCGCCGCCGCCGGCGCCGCCGATGTCGCCGACGCGAGCCCGCAAGCTCGCGACACGGCGCCAGTGTTTGCGAGTGCGCCCGCTTGGAAATCGCGCCACCATCTCGACAAAATCGGCGCGCGCCTACGCCGATCAAGATCGCGCCCGCATTGTGCGCCCAGAATAGCTCGCCCGCCGCCAGTCTCGAGCTCTTCTGTGCGCGCTGACGCTGGAGCGAGGAATTGGCCCGAAATCGCGCCTGTCATCGGCGCCATCTGGCCCACTAGAGTATCAATTAGTGGCATTGTTGCGGGCTCGCTCGAGAGCGTGCCCGCATTTCGGAGCCAAACTGGAGCAGCGAGCGCCCAAATTAGCCCGGAGCTCGTGGCCGGCGGCTCGGGGCGCCATCGAGTGGTCGCGCGCATGCAAATGGATGCGTGAAACCAGAGCCTCGCGTCGGGCCGGCGCCTTCCAGAAGTGTCCGCCTGGGTGACTCAGGCTGATTGCTGTTCTCTGCCGAGTTGTCGCATCAAAACACTCGCGACAACCACATCATCAACAACAACAACAACAACAACATCGAGCGACCACGTCGATTGGCAACTTCCGACGACGTTGATTGCGATCAACGCCGCGGCCGCGCTCAATGGGCAGAGGACGCGTACGTGTGCGCTTCAGTGTAACACTGGCTTGCCGTCGCGCCTATTCGCCGACTTGTCGCCGAGGCGTCGCCGGCCGCGATAGCGTCCCTCTCAATGGGCGTCTGCTGGGTGGGCCCATCGAGCGAGCGAGCGGGCGGGCGAGCGAGTCAGCCAGCCAGTGTTTAAGTCTGGCAGACTGAAACACTGTTGCTCGCGCTCCTCGCGCGGCCTACTTGCAGCTTTTGCCGCCGCCGCCGCCGCTGCCGATGGCCACTTTTTGGCCGCTACGCCTGGCCAACACTAACGAGCCGGAGTTCACATCCATCGACTGCTAACAGAACGCTCGGCCGGCGGCTGGCAGGCGCGACTTGCGTTGCCACTCTCACTGTGTCGCTCTCTATTGCGCAACAACCGCCAGCTCGACGCGGCCGAACGACGCACTTGCCCGCAGCGCGACTTCCTCGTCGGCTGGCGAGCTCGCTTCATGAGCGCTCTTCGTGCCCACTCGCCGCGATCGATTGCCACCGTCGCCGCCGCTGGCGGACGCGCACTTTGATTGCCGGCGTCCAGCGGCCATTCATTCATTAGACGCCGTTCGTTCGACACAACGACCCGCCCGCGAGCGGAAGTCGTTTCCGCCTCGTGGTGGTGCTCGTTGATGTTGTTGTTGTTGTTGTTGTTGTTGTTTGTTGTTGATGTTGTTGGTGCGCGCACTCGCCTTGTTGTCGGGCGGCGGATTTGCGTCGTCGCCCGACGTCGAGCCCTTGCGTCACGGCCACGCACGCGGCTGGTAATCGGAGAGCCCGTCTGTTGCGTAGCGGCTCCTCGATCAGCGCCCGAGTTCAACAGGCCCCGGCCGCTTGACACTCGGCCCACTCGGCCGGGCCGCGGCCGCTCGCTGTCGCCGGCCGCTGGAGGCGACGTAACTCGAGAGCGGCGCCGAGGCAATCTCGCCAGCCGCAATGTGAACAAATGTAGACAAGAAGCCAGAGGCGAGACCGGATCGTCAGCCAGCCGACAGCATGTTGACACCTGAGCTCATCAATGGCGCCGCAATGCAGCGGCCCAGACGCCGGCAAACTTGTCGCGTGCGCGCCTGCCATGACGCGACTCTCACGATCAGCCACTCGGGCGCCACAGACGCCGCCGACCCGTCACGAGCGCGCAGATATGGCTTTCACACCCACGCCCATTACGTCACCTCACTGTCAAGCCTCACGCCGGGGCTCACCTGGCCGCCGACCATTGACCACGAGCTCCTCCCGAACGCACGTGGCCGGCCTGCCAGTGAGACTTCATCGCGCCGCCAGCGGGACGCACAGGTTGATCCTGCCAGCCCGCGCGCCACACACAAAAAACACGCCGCCTGTCACACGCTGTCCGCCGCAGCTTTCACCACGCGCCGCGCGCCCGGTCCAAATTAAGAAAATGCTCCCCACTTGGGAGCTCCGACTTATTGCTCCAAGGCCTCTTGCGCCCTCGATCCTCCAAATTTGTATTGGATCTAAATTAACACTGACTTGTGGCTTTAACTATTGACACCGTTCCTAATCACCTGGACACCACAACTCCAACGACTAGCAATCACCACCGACACAGAGCGAGCTCTCTCCATGGCCAACATCTACGAGCTGGTGGTGCCCGGCGGCAACTGTGTCCATGAGGTGGCCACGCCGGCCGAAACCGAGTACACGGGCCTCAGGGACCCAAGACAACAGGCCAACTTCGAGCCCGCTCGAGAGTACGACTTCAAGCTCGACTCTTTCCAGGACCGATCCATCTTGTGCATTGAAAACGAACAATCCGTCCTCGTCTCGGCCCACACCTCGGCCGGCAAGACCGTGGTGGCCGAGTATGCCATCGCCAAATCATTGCGCAACGGCCAGAGAGTCATCTATACCACGCCCATCAAGGCACTCAGCAACCAAAAGTATCGCGAGTTCGAGGAGAAATTCAGCGACGTAGGCCTGATCACCGGCGACGTCACCAACAATCCCTCGGCCTCGTGTCTCATCATGACCACAGAGATTCTCAGACAAATGCTCTTTCGCGGCAACGAGATCATGCGTGAGGTCGGATGGGTCATATTCGACGAAATCCACTACATGCGAGACAAAGAGCGCGGTGTAGTCTGGGAAGAGACCATTATATTGCTGCCCGACAATGTACACTATGTTTTTCTCTCTGCAACCATTCCGAACGCCAGACAATTCGCCGAATGGATCTCATACATTCACCACCAAACCTGCCATGTGGTCTACACCGACTACAGACCTGTCCCTCTCGAGCACCATATCTACGCCGGCGGGCTCATTTACAAGGTCGTCGACAGCGAGAGCAAATTCAACCAGGACAAGTTTGAGACAGCCATGAGCTCTCTCAGGCCCGCCGACGGACCCCCAGGTAGAGATGGTCAAGACAACAAACGTCGACGCTATCTAGAGGATAAAGAGGCAACTGCCAGCAATCTCGAGAAAGTGATCAAGGCAGCTAAATCGAAGAACTTTGTTCCGATCATCGTATTCTCATTTAGTAAGAAAGAGTGCGAAGTGCACGCTGGACGCATCAGGCAAGAGTTGTTCAATGACGAAGAGGACAAAGCCAAAGTGGAGATCATATTTAGCAACGCCATCGAGGTTCTTAGTAAAGAAGACAGAAATCTGCCTCAGGTCAAAAATACCCTGGCTCTATTGAAGAATGGCGTTGGTGTTCATCACGGTGGTCTATTACCGATCATCAAAGAGATTACGGAGATATTGTTCGGCGAAGGCTTGATCAAGGTGCTTTTTGCCACCGAGACCTTCGCCATGGGCCTAAATATGCCCGCCAAGACTGTGATATTTAGCAGCATGCGAAAATATGATGGCAAAGATTTCAGATTCATCTCATCCGGCGAATTTATTCAAATGAGCGGTCGAGCAGGTAGACGAGGTCTCGACGAGAGGGGTATTGTCATCATGATGCTTGACGAGAAGATACCCAGCGATGTTGGTCGCAATCTTCTACAGGGTCAGCCTGATCCGCTTAACAGTGCGTTTCATCTCACCTACAACATGGTATTGAATCTCATCAGAGTCGAAGGTGTGAATCCCGACTACATGCTTCAGCAGAGCTTTTACAACTTCCAAAATTTGGCCAAGGTGCCTCAACTCGAGGCGGAGATAGCCAAATTGCAGCAAGACCATAACGATATTGAAATAGAGGACGAGACCAAAGTCAGAACACATGTTCAATTTTGCCAGAAACTTGAAGAACTCAAACAAGAGTACTACTCAATCTTGCAACAGTACATTGAACCTTTCCTCAACGATGGTCGACCCATCAAGCTGGTGGCCAACAACGGTCACGAACTTGGTTGGGGTATGTGTCTTGGCCATGTAAAAGCCAAGAAGAAGCGCGGAAGAGACGATGAAACGATTGAAACTACTTTAACAGCCATCGTGAATGTCAAGAAGGACGCTTATGATAAGGACGGTTCCCTTGAAGCTCCCTCAAATGGTGACGGGATACCTGTGAGCGCAAAATTTGGTCTCAGTAATGTGATTGATCTCAGTACCTTCCGCATACGTCTCCAAGATGATCTAACTTCTCGCGAAGCAAAGGACGCGGTTCTGAAGACATTAAGTTCCATGAAGAGAAAATCTAATGACACCTTCAACCCGATGGATCCAGTGGAAGACCTTGGCATCAGGACTGACGAGTTTTCATCATTGCTCAAGAAAATATTCAACTATGAGGAGAGGCTAAAATCTCTAGGAGTCATGAGTGAGGTCTCGCTGGGTAAATACCACAAGAAACAACTTATGATAAAGGAGATAGATGATAAAAAATTAGAGCTTAGGAATGCGAAGAACTCCATCCAAATGACCGAACTGAAGAACATGAAACGGGTTTTGCGTAGGCTCGGCTATTGTTCGATGTCGGATGTGATAGACATAAAAGGTCGAGTTGCGTGCGAAATCACCAGCGGCGACGAGTTGCTTCTCACGGAAATGCTTTTCAACGGCGCCTTCGCAGAACTATCACCCCATCAAATTAACTCTCTATTGAGTTGTTTCGTATTTGATGAAAAGACAGAGCAGCCTGCGAAACTAACCGAAGAACTCAGACAGCCGCTAAAAATTATGCAGGATCTCGCCAAGCGCATTGCTGCTGTTTCGAAGGAGGCGAGTCTAGACCTCGACGAGCAAGAGTACATCGATAAGTTCCGGCCCAGCCTGATGGATGTGGTGTACGCTTGGTCGAAGGGCGCCAGTTTCGCCGATGTGTGCAAGCAGAGCGACGCATACGAGGGCTCCATAATCAGGTGCATGCGTCGTCTCGAGGAACTACTGAGACAAATGTGCCAAGCCAGCCGAGTAATTGGCAACACAGAACTAGAGAACAAATTCTCGGAGGCAATAGCTTTCATCAAGCGCGATATTGTGTTCGCTGGAAGCCTTTATATCTAGACTCAGCCTAAGACAAAGACTGTCTATGAATTAAACAAATACTAGGACTCCGTATATGTTGAACTTTTTCCTGAATTGTTTCTGACTCGCCGATCACAGCACCATGTCGGTCCAACAAGGTGGAAGGGAGGGAGGTTATGAATCGGGGGCACTTTACCATCTCTCCTTGCTGACGATTTAGAACTTGTCATCTGTCTGGTAATTCGAACAATTGAGTTCGTGACTCTGTTATCTCCTCATTATGATTCTTATACGCCTCAATACAGTCGCGTTTTCTTTTGCTAAACTGACCACGAAATACTACATCGTGGTTTCCGCTTGACTCAAAACTGAGGTGATCAAAAACCAATGTCACCGTCCGATCCGAGAACTCATTTTGGTTGCAAGAGAAGGCGCGTCGAGAGCTGCAGGAGAAATATTCGTCCGCAAATATAGTTGGAAGTCCTGTGACAGCCGCATCACAATTGAGGTGGCGCTCATTATCAACATATTGAATTGTAGAGATATTTTGTCCACGCTCTCGTGTAGTGTAGCCGTGAATAGTCTCCTTACGAACATATGTTTCCATCATATGAATGTCCAGGTATACCGAGCTGTCTCGTTTAAGTCTAAACCCATAGTTCTGGACGTGAACTGAGGTAAAGTTTAAGTTAACTCTATCAATCTTGTCCACTCCATCCGAACATCTCATCAGGATTAGAGCATAGCCCTGAACGTTAACTAGAGCCGTGTGCGAATCGCTGATTAGCTTGATCATTTCCGCTCGAGTCGCCAGATTATTTCTAGCCTCCGGTGTATCGCAGTGAGATTTTGTATTGGGCTTCGTTTCTGTTCCATTTGCCGGTGCGATGACCTGTTCGTCGACGGCTTTAAGCTCTACTACCGAAACTGTCGCTCCGATTGCGAAGGTAACGATGCCCAGTAGGGCTCCCGCCCATATGCATTTCTTCAACATTCTGAATTTGTTCCTTTGCTCTGGAATCTCATGAATTGGCCGGTTTCGCTTGGGAGCTATATCGACATTGAACAAGGAGACAGTTGAACTGGGCCAGTCGCCGTTCAATTTCAAATGCATCCTGAGAGGAGAGTTCTGGATCTGTGTTATTGAAAGACACTCGAGCGATTCAGGAGCATCTCGGAACTCGCTCGATATATTGCTTACGTAAGCTGCTCTTCTTCACATTGTGGCCGTCCAAAGCTTCTCTTTGAGTACTAGCGCATCGCGGGACCACTTGAGCTACACTAGCTAATAGCCAAGGGGAAGTCAACAATATGCGGGGCGTTCGAGGCGATGCTGATTCAGCTCGCATGGAGTTTTTGTCGAAAGACATCGTCACCATTAGAATGCGCCGAGAAGACTCTTCGAGGCAAATGATGACGCACAAACACTGATGTAGTTGTTTTGATCGGCCAAAATTCAGTCGGCATTGTATTTTTCCTAAGAGCTGGTGGTTTTCTGTATCTCTCGTTAACACGGTGATCGTAATGGATTCCTTGTGCCGTAAGAGCTCCTCTTAACCCTGGCAATTGTTTTCCTGCTAGCCAATCGGCATGTAGCCAAGAGATTGCGCGCTCGGCCAAGATTTAATGGGTCGATCGTTGTGATCAGCCATTGAGACTCTCGACGCAAACAATTGACAAGCACTCGTTTGTGTGGCTGAATCTCGCGTCGAGAGTATCGGGTTACGCGGACACGCCGTCGCTGGCGGTCCGCCGATGCAACAATGAGGCCAGACTTTGAGAGCCCGACTTTTTGCCGTACTATCGCTATGGAGCCCACCGGTCGAGAGTCGCCAAGGAGCGGCCCGGCGGCCAACGACAACAGCGACAATAACGACACCAACAACCAGTCGGCCGCTCGAGTGGTGCCCGACGCCAATCTATTGTCCTTCTGGGCGACCACGCCAGAGAGCACCCAAGAGCTGGGCCGCCTGTTGGCGCGCGCCTCAGCTCGCGCCGCCGAGGCCTCGCCCACGCACCGACCGGCCTCATTGTATCTCCACTCAAAGGGCGCCGAGGCCCACACCGGATACGATTGCCCGGCCGTCTCAGCCTCTCAACCGTCACCTCAGTCAGCTCGACCAGAAGCTTGTCAAGCGTCGCCCTCGCCGCCACCGCCCCCGCCCCCGCCCCCGTTGCTGCTCACAGATGGCCGACGCCGCTCGTCAGCCGCGGCCGCCGAGATCGCCGACTCGGTGACCATCACGAGCAGCACGAGCGCCCGCTCGGCGCCCCAACCGAACGCGAGTGTCACCTGTTGCGTGAGTTCCGGCGAGTGCGCGCGCAGTGACGCCGACTCGAGGCTGGCCGGCGAGCGCAGACCCTCGAGGGCGCGCACAAATCGCTATGCGCGCGAAACGGACCAAATCTCCGTGGCCACGGTAAGCCACAAGCGGCGCAAGAGCTCCTGCGGCGTGGGCGTGGCCGGAAGTGGGCGCGGTGGGCCGCCGGACGCCAACAAGGTGGGCGTCTTTGAGCTGAGCAAGCCGATGATGGCCGAGATCCTGGCCTACAGGCGCTCGCTGGTGGTGCTGACGCTGGCCTTCGTGTACACGGTGGTGATGCTGGCCGTGGTGCTGTTTCGCCGCCAACCGGCGACCAGCCACTCGGGCGCCGAGACTCTGCACTCGAGCCATTGGGCCGAGCGCCGCGACGAGCCGGCGCCCGCTGAGTGGACGCAGGAACAGATCGCCGGCTGGCACCGGCGCCACCCGCTAGTGCTCTCGCCCGAGTACCTGCAGATGCGCAACATGCCGGCCAACATTCGAGTGCGCGACTGCACCGCCTACGCCGCCTACAACTTCCACCTCCACACGGCCCCCTGGGCCCAGTCGACGCCCAGCGAGCCGATCGACAGCGAGCACGCGCGTCCCAGCGCCAAGTCGGCTCATTCGAACAGCACTGGTCGGGCCGGAAGTGGCACCACCACGCCCAAGCCGAGCAGCGCTCCTTCTAGCACCACTCGCCCGCCCACGCCCACGCCCACGCCAACGCCCACGCCCACGCCCAAGGTGACTGCCAGGCCGCGGCGTAGTTTCGCCGCACTCAATGGCTGTCTCTTCCGACGCGACCGAACCAGCGACTCGCTAGGCGACCTCTGCTGTTGTGCGGGTCCGCCTCGCTTCCAGACACCGACCAGCACCGCCGGAGGCGAGGCCGTCAGCTCAGTCGGCCAGTCGAGCTCCACGAGGGCGCCACGAACGCCCGGGCGGGCCCGTTCTCCCAGGGCGCGGGCGGTCAACGCGAGTGCGCTCCCAGACCGGAAGCTGGAACGGCGGAAGCGGAGGTACCTGAAGCCGACAGTGATGTGTTTCGTGAGCGGTTCGGGAGCGCTGTTCAACGCGCAGAAAGTGGTGGCGCCACTGGTGAGCGAGAGCGCGCTCCAGCACGCCCACGCGGGCGCCTCGAACCGCAGGGGCGCGGGTGGAAGTCAGTGCATTCCGTGTTCGTGTTGCCACGAGCACGAGCCCGAGATGGTGAACAGGTTGCTGGCCAATGCGCCGCCCGCGTCCGCCAGCGCCGGCGAGACCGATGACGACCAGACGGGCGGGACTCTGCTGCTGGGCGGCTCGAAACGGTCGCCCGTCAGCGGCGTCTGGGTGAGTGTGCGCGAGACGCTGGTGGACTCTATGCGCGGCCTCGACGAGTTTGTCTTCCACCTCTACGACATGCTCGACCTGGCCGCCTTCTCGTTGCGCCACGGCGCCTACCCCACGCCCCTCGAGTCTGGCCACCTGGACACGGGCGACACTCTGGCGCTCAACTCGGCGCCGCTCGTGGGCCAGGCGCTGGCCGGCGGCTCCACCAACGAGCCCACTGCATTGCGGGCGCGCAAGCCGCAGGCCCACAAGAGCGCCAAGCGCCAGCGTCCCTTCAAAACGCTGCTCATCGACGCCGACACCTACGACGACTTCACCACCACCTCCACCACCTCAACCACCACCACCACCTCAACCACGTCGACCACCACAACTACCAGCAGCACGACCACCTCAACGACCACCACAACAACAACAACCCAACGGCCGCACTCGACCACCGAGCGCAGTAAGAAGAAGCGCCGCCGCCGGAAGAAAGTCAAGAAGATTGTCGCCGCCAACTCGACCTCGACCGCGCGTCCCAGTGCGCCGCCCACTCGGCTCACGCCCGCCCCCATCGCACACGCTACCAACGTGACCCGCCCGGCACGCCCCCGAGACCGCACGCACGCCGCCACGCCCACCACCACGAAGGTTCCGACAGTGATCATCAACGTGTACGCGGCCCAGCCGACGCAGAGTCCGAGCAGCAAACGACCGGCGAGCGGCGGGCGAGAGAACAATACAAACGGCACGACCAGTTCCAGAAGTACCACGACGACGAACACAAGTCGGCCGAGTTCCAGTCAGCGGCCGGCCAAGTTGGAGCTCGAGACGAGCGATCGCAGTGGGCCCGCCAGTCCGTCGGCCAGCGGCCCCACGACGACCAATATAAAGCTCCAAATTGAGCTCGGGAACTCGGCCACAAACTCGACTGTGGCGCAGTTCACGCGAGCACCCGCGCTGACCACGCCCACGCCCACGCCTACGCCCACGTCCGCGCCCACGCTCACGCCCACGCGCTCGACGCCGACGCCAACTCAGCTGAACGCCACCGACGGCAAGCTCGACGGGCGCCTCTATTTGGTGTGGGAAAAGGGCGCACAGAGTGGAACCGACGAGGCCGCCACCTCGGCCCAAGCCAACCAGACGCGCGCCTCTCTGGCACTGCAGCCGCCGCGCCTCGTGCTGGCGGCGCCCACCGCGAGGCCGGTGGCGCTACTTCCGGTGCAGTCTATAGCGCCCGAGACGCAGTTGGCCTGGACGCCGGCGACCCAGATGACGCCGATGGTTGCGCAACAGTTCCAGACGCCGGCGCAGTCGGGGCGCCCAGCTGCGTCCGTGTCCGTGGTCGCCCCTCCACTCCCACCCGCAGCCGCACCCTTGCCAGTGCCAGTGAGCTTACCTTTAAATTTGCCTCTACCTGCACTTTCACCTATGGTGCAGACTGCGCCGCCAACCGAAGCCCGAGTTATGCAACCATTAGTGCCGCACTCGCTGGCCGGCAATGCCACGGTGTTGGCCGGGCCGGTGGCCCTGGCAGCCGCGAACCAGATGGCACCCTTGCCAATGTTGGCCGGTGGCGCGCGGCAGTAAAAAGTGCACACGGCGAGGGTCTGGGCGAGAGTGTCGCACCTGACGCGTGTCGATCGAAGACTTTCAAGTTTACCTGAGCGGCGCACTTTTGATGGCGCCCGACTCCTCTGTGTGCGACGACGACGACGACGAAGAGGACGTCGAGAACGACGACGACGGCGGCACTAAAAGGTGTCCAAGGCGTGCGCTTGAACTATGCGCGTGAAAGCTTGCGCACCAATCCACTAGAGGCTCGGACTAGCCAATTAAGCTCGATTGTGTGGCGCGCATTTAATTAACGGGCCCAACAAGTAGCGCGCGGCTGCGAGTTTCTTCGCGGCCGAGCGACACTCGTCTCCGAGCGATCGATTGCCCGCCGATCGATCGCTCGCGCGGCTCGACTTTGCCGTCCGCGCTCACCTGAGCGACGGACTGGCGTCGGGTTACTCTGCGCTTACGTAATAGGCCGCTGTGATGAATATTCAACGCCATGCCTTCCGCTTCCTTGACACCTGGCGGCGTCTGTGTGGGCGACCCATCGGCAGGTGACCGCCAAGGCGACGCTCGGCTGGCGCGCGAGTGAGAGACTTTAAAACCGGCGGCCGGCCGTCGAGCGGCGCTCACTTGTCACTCGAGAGAGGCCGATGAGTGTGGAGACTCGCGAACACTCGAGACAGCGCACCGAAGAGACTCGAGACTTTGCTCAAGACTGAAGAGAGCCATGCAAAAGAGTTGGTGTCTGAGCGGCGCCCTGGTGGCGCTGCTCTGCGCCCAGGCGGTGGGCGCCCTCCAAGCGCCAAGTGGCAGACAACCAGAACCCTTCCAGCCCACGGAAACTCTTCAGGACCAGCAACAACAAGCTCAACAACAACAACAACAACAGCAACAACCAGGCGAGCCCGGACCCGAGCCGTACTCGTTCAGCTACTCGGCCGAGTCGACGGGCGGCCTGTCGGCGCACCAGGAGACCGGCGACGGGCGCGGCCACGTGCAGGGCTTCTACATGCTGATGGGCGACGACGGGCGCGAGCGGCGCGTCGACTACGTGGCCGACGAGAACGGATTCAGGGCCAGCATCTCGACCAACGAGGTGGGCATGCGCTCCGAGTCGAGCGCCGACGCGCAGGTGAGCGCCCGCCTGCCCAGCGCCGGCCAGCTCGAGCAGGCGCGCGTCTCGGCCGAGGAGTACCAGCATCTCGAGGAGCTCCATGTCAACGAGCGCGCCCGCCAGCTGGCCGGCCACAGGGGCGCCTCTGGCTGGACAAACAGAGGAAACACCTCTGGCGGCAGCGCCCTCACTTCCGGCGCTACTTCCGGC
>SNVD02008331.1:0-32577 GCA_013180625.2 Boswellia sacra | reverse complement strand
CCCTACCTTGGAGCTTAAGCCTCTTCCAGATCATTTGAAGCATGGATTCTTGGATAAGAATGATCCTTTGCCCGTTAAAATAGAAATGGGCCTTGCACCACTACAAGAAGAGAAACTCGTCCGAGTACTTAGAGATCACAAAACAGCTATTGGTTGGACGATTGTTGACATCCAAGGCCCAGCCATATGCATGGACCGTATCTTGTTGAAAAAAGGATCCAAGCCCACTAGAGAAGCACAGCGAAGATTGGACCCTGCCATGATGGAACCAACGTCGGGCTGAGGATGTTAAACCAAGCGCTTATTGTGAGCAACTCAATGTTTTTGTAGAAAAAATAAATAGAAAAAAAGAAAAGAAAAATAAATAGGTAAATAGTGATCAATTTTTGTGTCTCGGAGATTCCTTTCCGTGACAATCAAATTGACCAGGTTTTATCTCTCTTTGCCATCTGTCTTATTTGTTTTTATATTTTTTTACTTGTTTTTTACTTTTGTTTGCTATTGTGTTGTTATCTCTTTTACGTGTCTTTAGTTTCGTTTTTGCTCTTTTCTTTTCCTTCCTTTTGTTTAATTTGATTATTTCGTACTTCGAATTCATTTGTGCAGCAGCTTGAGGAAACATCCAAACGGAAGCTGAAGTCATTGCTCGAAGGTTTGAATCGTGCATATCTGGGAGAACAAACTCAATCGCATTATCGGTAATATCTCTCCTTTTCTTCTCTTCACTGGATGCTGATATCTTTCTTTCGAACCTTCGTAAATATTTCCCTTCACTTCCTCAAAATGCTGTGTTTAAAAGTTATAAAGTACGGATGACTAGACTTTGGGCGTTGATGCTCCTAAATGTGCCTGCTGATATCCGATGGCTTATCGAAGCCAAGGTGAGATTGTCCGGTGAGCCGGACATTAATCTCGCAAAATACATGCCTGGTCTAGGAAAGAGCTACTACGCCAAGAGGCGAAGAGCGAAAAGGTTACAAGTATGTTATAAATGTGCTGGATGGAATTGTAACCAGACTTGTCGTTCATTAGGTTTTGCGTCCAGGAATCGAGAAGATAAACTTTCATTTATTAAGAATGGTTTGAGTAATGAGTCGCTGGATAATGTTTTGTTAACTCTCGAGTCACATTCTTGTGGACTTGTTCAGCTTGAATTGCTTAATCTATGGACACAATTTCGTGATGAATTGCAGTGTTATAGTCTAGGGAATCTGACTAAAAACGACCCTGTTTGCCAGTTTATAAGAAAATTGGATGGGAAGCAAATCCCCGACTCATAAAAGGCGTTTCAGCCGTTACTGGACGTAAAACCAGAGGAAGATGTGAGCCACATCACAACTACTTGTATATTTGAATGTGTGTTGTTGTTGTCGAATTTTATTTCTTTCTTGTTTCGTTTGATCTTATTATCAATTTTGTTTTTGTGTTTTTGTTGTTTGTTAGATTTTGTTTGTTTCCAAATTTTAGGTTTTCTTTTTGACAAACCGTTAATCATTACTACCCAATGTCCATAAGCACCGTGGAGAACAATTGCGCGAGGTTTGCGTCAACACTTCCCGCCGAAAGTATATCTCCATTTTTGCAGCACATGTGAGAGACCAAGGAGTGATGGTTTTTTGTCAACCTCCTCCAGAAAGTAATCTCTCTCTAACTTTTTCATGCTTCACGGTGGGAACAAGT
Source organism: Boswellia sacra (assembly GCA_013180625.2). NCBI lineage: Eukaryota > Viridiplantae > Streptophyta > Magnoliopsida > Sapindales > Burseraceae > Boswellia > Boswellia sacra. Next base: position 30,897 of record SNVD02008331.1, on the reverse strand, counting down.
GTGTAGGTTTTGTTCAAACCCCACCAGAGAAGGCATATCTCATTTTTGTCAATCTTGGGGCGATCAATCGCATCGGCAACTCCCACCGAAATGTATGTCCCCATGTGTCAAATTTGAGAGTTTAACGTGTGTATATATCCATTTTGCATATTCTCAAATGTCATTTTATAACCTGTCTTGCACTTGAATCGCATAATACCTAACGTACATCATTGTCTTGCACAAGTTTAGCGCACTTTTAGAAATGGAGAAAACACCAATTCGGCGATTCCAAAATATATGCGTATTTTGTGGATTGCAATTTGGTAAAGATGGAGAGTTTACAACAGCAGCTCTTGATCTTGGTAGGACATTAGCTGCAAGGGGTATTCATTTGATTTCCGGAGGGGGTAGTCTTGGGTTAATGGGGTGTGTGTCAACAGCTGCATCCGTAGGAGGGAGCAAAGTTCTCGGCATTATCCCTAAACCATTAGCTGTGCGAGATATCGTAGGCAACACAATCGGGGAAGAGTTACAAGTCTCTAGCATGCATGAGCGTATTGCACATATGATTTTTAAGTCCGATGCATTTATAGCTTTACCCGGTGGTTATGGCACATTAGAGGAGATATTTCAAATCACCTCTTGGGCACAGCTAAACATCCATAAAAAACCCATTGGTTTGTTAAATGTCAATAACTGTTTTGATGGTTTGTTGTCTTTTCTTGATCAAGCTGTAGAAAAAAATTTTATCTCACCATCAGCTAGGCAAATCCTTGTTACAGCTTCAACGGCAGGGGAGTTAATTGACAAACTACAAGAATTCGTCTATTCGCCTGATCCAACAACAGCTCGGATTGATTGGTTTTGATAAGGCAATAAGAGGCGTAAACTGGATTTAACACTCCATCTGTAATCTCTATTTGCTGGTGTGCTTTGTTTTCATTTGCTTTGTTTTTATTGTGTTTATTTGAGTTTTTTTTTTCAGGTTGTTTCTTTTGTCCCAGGTAATATTTTCTAATCTTGGCTTTTTGAGTGGTGGCTTAAAAAGTTCAAGTTCTCTTGAAACGCATTCTGGATTTCTTTAATCCATAATGGCTGAATAAGGAGGCTAACTTCTAAACTTTTTAGACCCATTCTAACTGACTTGTTTGTGTTTACTGATGTGTTGGACTTTATTATTTTCTGAGTAAGTTTAGTTTTATGTAATTTCGAGTTGTTGTGTGTTTTTGTCTTTATCAGTTTCGATTCAAAAAAAAAACATTGTGGAAAAACCTGAGAATGGCAGAATATGGGGTTTCTTAACTCTTGAAACGCATTCTCTCTCAATAAATCTGTAGTTTGTTTATTTCATGTTGTTTGAAGTGTCTTGTTTCTTGTTTTGTTCTTTCATAATAAAGGTATATAGGCTTGAAACCTTAAGTTTGCGGGCTACTGGTCCTAAGGATTGTTGAAATATACAATCTTGACTCAGGTGTAACAACGCCACGTACCTCTTTTCTTACATTTTGTGGTTCGATGATAAGATAATGATTGAATTAAGAATAACTCTTGGAAAATGATAAATGATGCATGGATCTGTGTGCTTGAAATGTTTATTGGTTTTCGCTTAGCTTTTGATTCCTTGCGCAACATTGAGCACTGAGCTATTATCACTGAGTTATTTGTTCACTTAGAGAAAGTTTATGTAATTTAATGTTTCTTCAGATTTCAATGAATTCTAGAACTTGTTTGATGGTCACTCGAGGCGAAATCCTAGGCTGTGCAACATTGGGGAAATGATTTAGGCCATCTTTGGACCGTTTGAGCCTTAATAGCCAACCTTGACTGAAATTGATCTCTAGTTACCCCTTTGAGCCTCTGTAAGCCTTTTTCTTTGTTAACTCACTAAAAGATTTCCTAACCTCAAATGAATTTGTTCCAAACAGTTTATCCCTTACCTAAGAGCATGTAGATCATTCACAATTAAATTCTGAGCTATGTTCTGGTTTTGGGAAGTTAGAGGAGGTTGGGATGTATCATGAGCAATACAAGTGAGTTCCATTGTGTTCGGAAAAAAAAAAAAGAAAAACAGAAAAAAAAGCCAATCTGTACCTATCGTCCGCGTACTTACACATTGAGGACAATGTGTTGTTTAAGTGTGGGGGAGGGGAAGTGTAATAAAAAAAAGAAAAAAAAAGAAAAAAAGAACAAAAAAAAGAACAAAAGAAGAAGAATAAGAGATCTATACCCTTAATGTTCTTAAAAAGAATGAAACAACAAAGTGTGGGGGTGTAGTTTTCTTTTGTTTTCTGAAAAAAATAAAAGATTGAGTGTTCTAAATAAGTTTGGGGGTGTAACCTGGTGAATTGAAATGAAGTTGTGTTATAGGGTTGAGCTCTACATAGTCTTAAATGATTTATGTGTTTGTGGGTGATTTGAGCCAAATTATTATCCTTTATCATACCTTCACCCAAGCCAATCGTTACAAGCTTAATAAAGTCCTACTTGATCCTTGGTGTTGTGCATGTCTACATTAGTGGAGAGTGACTTGAAAGCAGGCCTATGGAGTTCATTTATACACACATCTTCAATATTAAATATGATTCATTTTTATGCATAAACTCATCCGGGGTACAAGTGATTAGGTGAGAATGGCTTTACACACACACACTTGAGGAATTGAAGTGAAGCGAAACTAATCCTTGAGATGAAATTCTTGATCAAGTGCATTATTTTGAAGTTTTCCTTGGGTTCTAATTAAGTACAATCTTTGAGGCCTATTTGCAAGTTGAAGCATTTGTGTGTTTTAATTTTTCTTTGATTCTGTTTCGGTTTAGTTTTGTTTCATATCGTTGTACTTGCTCGAGGACTAGCAAAGTTTAAGTGTGGGGGAATTTGATAGGTGTCTAATTTTATATCATTTTCATATCAATTCGTCCATGTTTCTTTGCTATATTCCTTGGTATTTTTATGTTTTTGTGTGGTTTTGATGTTTGTAGGAGTTTTGGAGCAACTTTCACAAAAATGGAGTAAAGCCCTTCATTTTCACCTCTGCTAGTCAACCATCTTCTCGGATTTAATTGTATTGATATACAATGAACCCGATGACATATCATATACCGTTGAAAAGCTCTCGAAGTCTACTTTTTGGAGAAATTTACGGTTTATGAATCCATTCAGTGTACCGAAAGTTGTAATCAAAACAGTGTGAGAAGTGTAGAAATGTAATTCCACACATCACTGTAGCATGTATAATACGGGACACTGTAGCACGTTACTGTAGCAGAGTATTTAAACACATTTTAGGGTTTTATTTCATAACTTGAAGAGTGGAGAACGTGGGAGAGGCTGCAGCTCTGGAATTCTTTCATCTCTTGGAGTTCTTGAAGGAGAAAGGAAGCTTGGAAAGAGGAAGAACTACAATCCAAGAGAATTACATCAAATTTGCTAAGTTTTTCCCTTCCCTTTCATTTTCTGGAATGTCTCCATGTTGTATTGTATTTACCACGTTCTTAAACATGTGTAACTCAATCTGAATTGGTTGAGGGTGATTTCAAAGCCCCTGATATGGTTTTTGTAAGTTGATTGTGTAAGGAATTGTTATCCAATTCTCTAATTGCAGTTGCTTGTATTCTCCCATATTTAATACTTATGATTGCTTGCTGATTGTATTTGAGTGGCCAACTGAATATAATCTGGTTGTGATTTATTGCTAGACTAGAACTCTTGATCCGTAATTGTCTTGAATTTCTAATCATTAGTAGCAAAATTGTGATCAGAGATTGCAATTGGAGAATACAACCTAAGTTAAATAATCCGAGCTTGTGTGTTTATTGCTTAGATCAACCTATCTTTCTTTTCATAATGCATCCATTGAATTAAATTTAGAGAGCTTGTTCTTGGTTGTTTAATGGATGGAGATTAAGTAAAGAGCCTATTTTATTTAACAACAAATTAAGGAAAGATTGGGATAACAGAGCTTGTTGTTATCTACGGTTGATAATTTCAATGCTGTAATTGGATGACAATTCTACGATTAATTCGCAAATCCATATCTTGTGGTAGAGAAGGATCCCTTAACCAGGTTTCTCCCATTGATTTTTCATTCCAATTTAATTTCTGTTTTGTTATTCTTTACTTGCATTCTTATTTCATTTAGTAAAGCATTCAACAAAAATCCCCCTGTTTAGTTTATTGTTGCTGGAAATAACAAATTCAATTAGAATCAATCCTCGTGGGAACGATATCTTACTTATCACTTTATCACTTGTGCGACTAGTATACTTGCTAGTTTCGAACGCATCAAGAATTCCATTCCTTTGTTTGTTATATCAAGGACAAGGAACACACAACTCATTCTACTGGAGGGACGAATTGATCATGGTTTATACAAGGTTTCTCCTCAGTTCCATGCTATCATAAAGTCATCATCTATACCAGAAGGTTTCAGTTGCTCAAAGCCATCATCATGTTTAACTTCTACATCTTCAAATATCAGTCCAATGTCTTTGTTTTCTTGTACAACTAATAAATGTACTATACAAAAACCAGTTCCATCCTCAGTGTTGTGGCACTAGAGGTTAGGACATCCTGGTATTCCTGTACTAGCTCAAGTTGCCAAGCAAACTGGTTATTTCACTTGTTTCATCAATAATGTTCTGACATGTGACTCATGTAAACTTGGAAAGCAATGCAATTCTCATTATCCATTGTCCAATTCTACAGTTATTGGACCTTTAGAAGTTGTTTCTGCTGATGTTTGGGGACCGGCACCTATTTCATCCATGGATGGTTACAAATATTATCTATTATTTGTAGACCATTATAGCAGGTATTGTTGGATCTATCCAATGCATACTAAAGTGAAGTTTCCAGTATTTTCACATCATTTTTGCAACTAGTTGAGAGGCAATTTGACACTAAACTAAAGTGCTTGCAGTTAGATTGGGGTGGGGAGTTTAGGCCACTTATATTTTTGCTTAATAAGCTTGGTATCATATTCAGACATCTATGTCCTCATGCACATCAACAAAATGGAACTATGGAAAGAAGGCATAGGACAGTGGTTAAAGTCGGGCTCACTTTATTGGCACAAAGCTCTTTACCTTTAAGCTTTTGGTAGCATGCCTTTCACACTGCCACATTCTTACTCAATTGGCTACCAACTCCAGTACTCCATCAAGTTTCTCCATTTCAAAAACTTTATAACAGAATACCTAATCTCATATGTTAAGAGTTTTTGGTTGTGCATGTTTTCCACATCTCAGAGCTTACAATCGCCACAAGTTTTCTTCTCACACTTTTAAATGTGTGTTTATAGGCTATAGCAACAAACATAAAGGTTATCTTTGTCTACATGCATCAGGCAGAATTTATATTTCCAAAAGTGTCTTTTTTCATGAGACTGAATTTCCTTTTATTGTTGGAAATTTTTATAGACTAATGCAGAGTTCACTTCACCTGTAATGTGTGATGCTTCTAAATTGTGGTTACCTGATTTTTCCACTCATTTATCTAATCCTGGAGAGTCAACCACCCGTTCATTAGTTAAATCACATTTTGTTCCACCATCTCCAGTTGAACAAAATTCACCTACTTACACTGAACCATCTTCCAGTTTCTCCTCTACTCCTCATTCATTTACTTCTCCAAAATTACCACCACTTCCTCCCATTATTATTGCTTCTCCATTAAATACTCATCATATGCTCACTAGAGCTAAAGCAGGGATTTTCAAACCAAAAGTGTATTCAGCTGACACCTTATCATACACTGAACCTTGATCAGTAGCTCATGCTTTTTCTAGTCCTCATTGGAAGGCAGCCATGGAATCATAATACAATGCCTTAATGGCTAACAGCATCTAGACATTGTTCAAACTAGAAGAAGCCTCCCATATTGTTGACAATAAGTGGAACTTTCGAATAAAATACAAGGCATATGGCACTATACAGAGATATAAAGCTAGACTAGTGGCCAAACGATTTCAGCAAGCACTTGGAGTTGATTACTTTGAGACCTTTAGTCTAGTGATCAAACCATCAACTATCCATGTGGTTTTCTCCCTTTCTGTCACATTCAACTTGTCCATCCAACATATTGACATTAATAATGCTTTTCTGAATGGTGATTTACAGGAAGCTGTGTTTATGCATCAGCCTGAGGCTTTGTGGATTCTAATCACGCTGGCTATACTTGCAAATTGCATAAATCCCTTTATGGTCTGAAGCAGGCACCCCGTGCTTGGCTTGATAAGCTCAAAGGTGCACTACTTCAGTGGGGCTTTCAGATGTCCAGAGTTGATACAAGTTTGTTTGTTTATAAAGATAAAGATAAAGTGACTCTACTATTGATATATGTTGATGACATTCTGGTGACAGGCAGTGATCATGCTCAAGTCCAGCAAGTCATCAGTGATTTAAACAAACATTTTGCACTTAAAACATTGGGTGAAGTTCATTATTTCCTTGGGTTCGAAGTATACAGACAGAATAATGTTTCATTGTTGTCATAAAAGAAATATGCAGAAGACTTGTTAAGGAAATGCAATATGCTGGAAGCCAAGTGCACTCAAACACTTATGGTCACTAACTGAAATTGTCATCCAATGATAGTGATCTCTTTGAACAACCTAATATATTTAGAAGTGTAGTGGGAGGCTTGCAATATCTAGCTATGTCTAGACCTGATATTTCATTTGCTGTCAACAAACTAAGTCAGTTTCTTCAGTCACCAGCATAGGCTCAATAGCAAGCTTGTAAATGTTTACTGAGATATGTGAAAGGAACTGTTGATTATTGTCTTGTATTCAAGCCTATGAACACATTGAAATTGGTTGGATTCAGTGATGCAGATTGGGAGAGTTCAGTTGATGATAAGAGATCAACATCAGGCTGTTGTGTATACTTTGGGAACAATTTGATTTATTGGTCTGCCAAGAAGCAAAAAGTAGTAGCTACGTCCTCTACAGAGTCAGAATATAGAGCTTTGGCTCAAGTTGCTACAGAAATTATGTGGCTGCAAACTCTAATGAGTGAACTTGGAATTAAACTTAATGAAGTTCCTGTGATCTGGTGTGATAACAAGGGAGCTGAGTCTCTTGCTGCCAATCTAGTGTTCCATGCGAGAACAAAGCACATTGAGGTTGATGTACATTTTATTAGAGAAAAGGTTGTGTCTCGACAACTAGAGGTTAAGCATGTGTCCACTGAGTTTCAAATTGCAGATATCCTAACAAAGCCTTTAGCAGGGGTTCGTTTTGAGTTGCTTAGAGAGAAGCTAGGCATTGTTTCAAGAAAAAGCTATTTGGAACAATTACACAACGCGTCAAGCTTCAACTTTTCTGGACAGAAATATCCCAGTTCGATTTGAGGGGGAGTGTTAGAGTTGAGAGTTTGTTATAAGTTGTTAGTGAGAGTGACATGTCAGCAAAGAGGTTGTTAAAACTGTTATATAATGAGTGATAGGTCAGCAGAGAGGTTGTTGAGATTGTATATAAACATGTGTCCTGTGTGTTTTATAAAAAAAAATAAAAAATTACTCTGTAAGCGTCTATATTTTCATCACCTTTTCTCCTCAATGTTCTTTATGTGGATCATATACTCTCAACAAGATTGTTTCTAAGCATACACTAATTCTTTCTTGTGTCTTTTGAGAGAAGGGAAAGATGGGGGAACTCAAAAAACTAGTTGAAGAGGGCCAAATGAAGTATATAGGTCTATCTGAAGCTTCTGCTTCAACAATTAGACGAGCTCATGCTGTTCATCCAATAACAGCTGTGCAATTAGAATGGTCCTTATGGTCACGAGATGTTGAGGAAGAGATAGTTCCTACTTGCAGGTAAGGCATGAACAGGGCTAACTGAATTTTTTTTTTTTTTTAAGATTCAAGAAACAAAGACGTTGATAATAGCTTGACAAATTCTAATGTGATCTTGCTAACTTGTTCAGGGAGCTTGGCATTGGGATTGTTGCATACAGTCCTTTAGGACGAGGGTTCCTGTCATCAGGGCCTAAGATGCTAAAAGGCCTTTCAAAGGAAGATTCTAGACAGGTCTGTAAACATGCAATTTTATAATGCATTACGTGCATTTGGTCTAAATTGTTTTCCATCGTCATTATTAGATGATTTTTATGTGTGACAAAATTCTATCTCCTGGCACAACACAACTTGCACACTATTTAACGTATAACGCTCAGACAGCTACCGTCCAAGCAGTACATAGTGTAGGGCAAGTGGGCGGAATGTTAGGGGTAGGGGGCATTATTACACTAGTTTATTCTAATTTGACCTCTTCTCTAATCTGACAAACCGTACTATAACAACTATTGCAGCATTTTCCAAGTTTCCAAGGTGAAAATCTAGAGCATAACAAAAAAATTGTTCGATCGTGTTACTGAAATAGCAGCAAAGAAGTGATGTACCCCATCACAGCTTGCGCTAGCTTCGGTTCATCATCAAGGAGATGATGTGTGTCCAATTCCTGGAACCACCAAGATCAAAAACTTCAATCAAAATGTTAAAGCTTTGTCTATGAAACTAACTCCAGAAGAAGTGGCTGAACTTGAATCCATTGCTTCTGCAGATGCTATAAAAGGTGATAGATATAATATGGATAATTTTGCTACTTACAAGGACTCTGAAACTCCACCGCCGTCGTCATGGAAAACTTCTTGAAGGCATGGCATCGGCATTTGGCTTTTGACTTGGGTATTTTGCCTCCTTCATATCCAATATCTACTTTCTGCAAGCCCATAGTTGTGTCACAATTGTCTTTTCCTTTATTTATTACATTGTGCGATAAGTATTTTCTGTATACTTAAATGTGGAAAAAAGCAGAAGAGTGTGGTTTTTTGTCATTAATGAAACTATTTTGTCTGTGAATTTCACCATGTTAATGGCTTGCATTGAAATGTAAGTACATATGAGACGAACTAAATAAAACAAGGCAGTTACCACTAACATTGAGAACCTCAATTCAACTTTAGAAGAAATGTCTGAACTTTGAACCCATTGCTTCAGCAGATGCTGTAAAGGGTGATTGATATCGCGGCATTTTACATGCAGGAGAACTCCACAAACATCCATGTGGTTTAGTTAAACTGTAGTCAAGGATAGACAAAATTTAAACTAACAAATTAGTCTTCATTTAGTAATTTGAATTTGATGGAGGATAATTTTGGTATTTGATAAAAAGAGTTATAAATGAGATTTCTTGAATTTCGCATGGACACCTCAAGCCTATAAAGTATCACACATGGCTCCGTTATCATCAATTTATATCGAGTTTTATATTATTATATCAATAAAATTAATATATTTATGAAGTTGTCGTCTAACTTTAGTATTAAAAAAAGCATATTAATTTTAAATATAATAGAGTATAAATTAAATAGATATAATTTTTTAAAAAATTAATATTTGAGTATATATATTTTTATTAATTTTTTAAAAAAATTTTAGAAAAGTCCATTGGGTAACCATTCGTTGTAAATTGCAAGAATTTTTTTGCCAATTTTATGATTCTTATAAAAAAAGAGAAAAATACAGAAAATATAAAATGAAACAAAGTTATTATTAATAGTATGTCACATATAGTAAAACGAGTTTTCACCTTTATAGATATTTCATTCAATAAAGTGAATTTTAAAGTGTTAATAAAAGTATTTGTCAAATTCTTTTAAAGTGTTTGTTGGTGAATTTTTCTAATTTTTTTTAAATAAAAATACTTATACTAAATTATGAGTTGTTTTTTAATATTTATTTAATATATACTCTATTAATTCTTGAATTACTGAACTCTTTTTAATATTAAAGTTAGAAAATAATTTCATAATATATTAATTTTATTCATTTACATAACAAAAAAACTTGTTAGAGGTTGTGACAATGGAAAGTATTTGAGATTTTTAGAAACCTAATGGCTACGTGGGATTTCAAGAAACTTTAAGAGAGATTTGTGTCTCTTTCTATCAAATACTCAAATTACCCTCAATCAAATTAAACGAAAATTAAAATTAGAAAATAACTTATCAGTTTAAAGTTTGAGTGTTTTTAACTAATAGTTAAGTCAAACCTCAGGGATGTTTGTGACTTCTTCCTTTTACCTACTTATAAAGACTTTGAAACCCCATTTTTGTGGTCCCCCAAAGCCTGAAATTGAAATAATAGCTTTGATCCATCTTGCCATTAACAGTGGCATTACTCTTTTTGACACCTCCAAGTCATACTGTAGCGATCTAAATACGTGGCAAAGATCCTCAATACAATTTTTCTTGGTTATTCTCTATTATTAATTACTAGTCATAAGTATTTCATTTCCTTAGATAAAAGCTTGGATTGAGAGAGTATCCCTGCTTGTTTTGTATTATTTTAAGTGAAATTTATGTATGAAAAACCACAATAAATCACTGTTTACTTGAACAGACAGTGTAGTGCTTGTGCGGTTCTAAGTAGCAATTTTTGTTCACTTTACCAATATTTTTATTGAAACTTGTTTGACTACGCTAGGATGGTGCTAAATATGAGTGTCTTGCATTGAACTGTAACCCCTATCTTCATTTATTTTCTTTATGCAGATCTTAATATTGTGAATGAGATCATCGCCAATCATACACTAATTTTTTGTGTCTTTCGAAGATGGGAGAACTCAAAAAACTTGTTGAAGAGGGCAAAATAATGTATATAGGTCTATCTAAAGTTGCTACTTTAACAATTAGAGCCCATGCAGTTCATCCAATAATAGTTGTGCAGTTAGAATTAGGGGTGGGCATTGCTCAGGTCAGGTCGGGTAGTAGGATATGAAGGGTTGGGTTGGGCCTTTGATTTTCTGTTTTTAATTGTATTTAAAATCTTACATTTTTTTTGTACTTCAGCCTGTTTAATTCTATTAATACCCTTATTTTCTATTTTTAGAAATCCTCATTTTTGGCTTAACCCCATTTAAACCTTTTAGTACAATTTATCAAAAATAAATTATTAAAATTTAACTAAAAAATAATAACTAAATATAAGACTTCAAAATTCAAATAAAATACAAGTTAAAAAAAAAACCATACATTCTCCCTCTTCTTCACCAGTTCTCTTTACCAGAACCCTTTTACATCAATATTGCCATCAAATTCCTCCTTCCTCTCCTTTTCTTATGCACCACCCTCTTTCAATGCATTCAACTAAATCCTAATTCTCCTAATCAACCAAATCACTCCATTCACACAGAGGTATACAAACTAACAAAACAATAAGAATACAAAGGAGAAACACAAAGCAGAGAAAAAAAAAAGATAAGAACCCACTCATTTCCAAATATGACCAATGCAAGACCTTCCAACTTATTCCCAAATACCAAGCCCCATGAACCCACTCTCAAAAGTACAAAATGTGACTACCCACCAAACCCTTCATCGTCGTTTGATCACAAAATCCACATCAAAGAAAATCTAAAAACAAACTACAAGTCTACAACGATGAAGGAAGGCCAAATGGAGATGTATAATGTGATCTTGCTGACTTTCTCAATGAACTTGGGATCAAGATTGTTGCATACAGTCCTTTACGATGAGGATTTCTTTCATCAAGGCCTAATATGCTTGAAGGCCTTTCAAAGGAAGATTACAAATCAGTTTGCAAACATACAGTTGTTTTAGTATTTGATATGTACTACATTTGCTTTGGTCCAAATGTTTTCTATCATCATTATTAGATGATTATGGGTGTGACAAAATTCTATCTTCTAGCACAACTTGCACATTATTTCATTATATATAGCTTCGAGAGCTTTCCTTAACTTCTTTGAAAAAAACGAAGACATCTTCCATCCATGCTTTGTATAGTGTTGGGCAAATAGGTGGTATTTGGCATCAAAGCATGGTTTGATCCCCTTTTTTACTAGTTATCCTTCAATGTTTAAAAATACTTAAACCTTAAATTTTTCATCACTGTCAATTAACATTACCCCATTTATTTAATTTCATCTCCCATCATCCACCAATTTCCAGTAACATTATTAAAAAAAAAAATCAGCCAGTGGTGCTGTTCATCACTCTACCACTGTTCACCATTGATCGTGTTGACCATTATTGATTGAAATCGACCATTGTTGACCAACGATGTTTGCAACACTACTACCACTATCAAATTCTTCTTGTCGTGATCTACAATTTGTCCCTTAGCACTGACTTCAAATTTCCACTGGAATTGTCAAAACATCACTCAAAGTTTCATCCCCACCGTCAGAACCACCATCACCAATGGCAAGTGAGTTGTCACCACCCATTCCAAAAGATCCCCCACTTCCCAATCTATAAAACCTTGGCCTTGGTTTGCCATTCTTTCACCAAAAAATTAACTGGGCATCAAGAATTTTTAGCTATAGTGGAAAATATGAATCTATCCCATCAGGTTTTAGACTTCATCCTTTAGGTTTTAGAATATGCACTTTAAACCATAAGTTTAGCCCTCTAAAGTTTTTGTTTCATATAAGTTTAGCCCTTATGGCGAACCCCCTTCAAAAAAATTCATCCTTAGACAACCAAAAAAAATATGAACCTAAACATCACTCCAACGTATAACTCCTATGATGCAAATCTTAGATGCTAAGATGGAAGCTTTAGGAGGTAGATTGGTCGCAAAGTTGGATGATATATTACAAGCCCTAAAAGGCTTAAAAACTCTATCTATCTCAACACAAGAACAAATTATCAAAAATAAATCTTTAGAACATGAGATTACAAGTGAGGATGAGCAGGAGGTTGATTCTAGTAAAGATGATGAAGCAAGTGAGATTGACCTTAAAGATAGGCATGATTTTAAAGATGATATTGATATCAAGGATGATCTGAATTTTAATGATGATTTGAAGCCTATTTGTGAAGCTGTGTCTATGATTAAAAAAAAAAAAAAGAAATCCTATTGAAATCCTGCATTCATCTCAAAAGGTTGATTTCATAGGTTGTAGTTCATATATGAGTTCACCTTATCTATCATTGGATCTAAGTCCTTGGTGAATTCTTCCATGGTGATTATTATTTCTCCACCAACATTGAAGGCCATTGAAACATCACCAAAATTTTTATCATGTGTGTCTATGCCATTTGACTACCAAGAGAAGAATTGGGTTGATACCTTTCCTATGCTTGTGCAAGACAAAACGTGTTTTATCCTTGTGTTTTAGCGACTTCCTCCTTGACAACTCGTCAAGAGTCGAGTTCTTTCAAGTAGAAAAGAATTGATGTAGAACTTATTGGGAATAAAATTAGGGTTATCCATTTGATTATTATGGATTTTAATAAATTAAGGATTTTAATAAATTAAGGATTTTGATTCTTATTAGAGATTTTGACTTCCTAAATTTGAAATATTATAATTTAAGTTATTTTCTTCATTAACAGTTTACTATTTTGTATATTACTTATTTTTGGTAATTTCTAGTCTAGTTGCGATTAGATTATATTTGTTAATAGATTATTTCCTAGTCAAGTTATGTGTATTGACATTATAAATAAGCATCATAGTTATTTTATTTCTCATATTGTTGAATATGGATTTTTAATCTTTTTAATAAACGATTGTCTTTTCTCTCAATTTCACTCTACTTCTCTAGCAATTTATTTTATTATTTTCTCCATTTTTCTCTATCTATATCTCCCATTATTTCTTGTAATTTAAGGAACCTCATTCCTCTTCACTTTTGTTTTAGCAATCCAAAGTCAACAAAAAGATAAATTGAGCTCAATTGCTTTCATGGTACCTTTCGTTTGCACATTTGTGGTATGAAGATGCTCTTCGTGACGACAAGTTTTCACTTTACATGTGTTGTTGTATGTTACTAAATTTTATGTTGGCCTTGTTATATAATTTTAAAACGTATCATCAGAATATCACTTCTCTTAAATTATTTATTTTCTCAAGAATGTTTCTGAAAAAATTCCCAACATATTTACATAAACTTGTTAAGAAGGCAACAACTGCTTAATGTTGGAGCTGCGGCAGGAATCCATGGGATATGGTAATTGTGTTATTTTTGAAAAACTATGAATTGGAAGGGGCTAAAGAGATTATTACAAAAAAGAAAACTTAACGGTTATGCGGCAAATTTTCAACAAATAACCCTCTCCAGCACCCACTTCTCACATCTAACCCTATTTTCTAATATAACAATTTCTAACAATTCTTATCAAGTGAAAGTACTTAAATATCATTAAGATTTATAAAAATACCCAACCAATAGTGTGAATTTAATATTGTTGACAATCCCTATATGAATAGGTTGTGCAAAAAATACTGATATTTTTATATTGTTCACAAATATTGCACGATTTGATTGTGCAAGTTGCAAGACTTGGTTGTGTAAAATTTCAAATTTCACACTTTTACACGATCAAGTCGTGTAAGTAGCACGATTGGGTAGTGCAAAAATAGTGATATTCTTATAAAGTTCTCATTTATTGTACGATTTGGTGGTGCAAGTTGCACGATCCAGTCGTACAAAATTCTGAATTTCATTTTTTTGCACCCTAATCGTTCTAGTAATACAACTGGGTTGTGCAAAAAATGATGACATTCTTATAAAGTTCTTACATTTATAAGTTTAAAAGGATATTTATATCTTTTTATATGAAAAAAGGGGTTATATTTATAAAAAATTGAAATAGGGGTTACATTTGAAACGTTGTCTCCAAAAAGAGTCATAAAAAAAAAACCCCTGTTTATGGACTGTTGGAATATTTTTTAAAGATCGGGGCCAAAGAAAATTTTCAGTTAGAAAGCTGCTGTCAAAGAAGGGTCAAAAAAGGAGTTAGGTGCCGGTTGTAGTTGGGGGGCCCTATCTAGATCCTCCTCCCAGTCACCCACTGACGGGCAATCCGACAAAGCATACATCACAGACAACAGTGAGCTAAAAATCTCTATAAAGCTATTCACTCATGGACAACCTCAGAAACACAGAAACATCAACATGTCGACCACCGTGAAGGGAATCATGCTGGGTTCTCGGGGCCTGGAGGTCTCAGCTCAAGGCTTGGGCTGAATGGGCATGTCAGCCTTCTATGGCCCTCCAAAGCCCGAACCTGAAATGATCTGTTTGATCTACCGTGCCATCAACAGCGGTGTCACTTTTCTTGACACTTACTGATGCGTACGGGCCTCACACTAATGAAATCCTTCTTGGCAAGGTAAATTTTCAGTTTTTCTGGGATTGTCTGAGTTTCTGTTTAGATTGAGAGAATTGCAGGGTTGAGTCTAGTATAAGTGGAAAGCATATATTTAATTGATGTTTCTGCTTGGTAAAAAAATAAGTAGAAACCAAGCCTAGGAAGCTTATTATAATTTAATCTCTTTGTTTAGAGTAATATGATAGCTACAATATTTCATTAAATAAAAAAAATTAAATTAAGTATATATGAAATAATATTAAATATAGTGATCGAATTTACAGTTTTTTTTTTTCAGTAAATGGATAGAGTATTATATTTTATCAACGAGTATAAGTATAATATGAGTATGAAAGTTTATACTTAAAAGGTACGGATAAAGTATGGATTTTAAAGTTTCAAAACGATAAGCTACCTGTTACCATCCCTAGTCAAGGGGAGATGTATGAAATATGAATGTTTTGAGGGGAAATTTATTGTTTAGAGGAGATTTTATGAGTACTATTGGAACTAATAGAGTGTGTATTTTAGCTCTGGAATGGAATGGGAAGGAAATTTCTTTTGTTGATTGGTTTCTTCTTTGATGACTTTGAGTGTATAGGCTTTGAAGGGAGGGATGAGAAAAAGAGTTGAATTGGCCACGAAATTTGGTCTCAGCTTCGCGGATGGCAAGATGGAAATACGTGGTGATCCAGCTTATGTGAGAGCTGCCTGCGAAGCTAGCTTGAATCGCCTAGATGTTGATTGTATTGATCTGTATTACCAACATCGAATTGACACTCGAGTTCCCATTGAAGTCTCGGTATGCCACTTAGTCATGACTTCCATTTCTCTAGTAGACTTGGTTATTAACTTCTCTCCATCATGTTTACATTATTATCTTTGAAGATTAGATTCTGCTTCCATTTGTCTTTCAGGAAGTGATATCTATTGATCTCTCAGGACTTGGTGGTTTCACTTTGAACCATTTGACTGGAAAGAAAATTTTATTCAATCGGGTTTCTCTTAAATCAATTTAACCAAATGAACGAAGTGAAACTAAAAAGGGTTTCTTTAAATTTCATTTCAATTGATTCAGTCAATGAGCGTTTTAAAATTGATGAGGTCTCTCTCTCTTGATATGAGAAGTAAAAATAAAGATTTTGAGTAAACTAAGCATTTATTTTCTCTTTTTATTCTACTTAAACCACTTGGGCTTGCTGTTTTCATTCCTGTAAAAATTGTGCATAAAGACTTGCTGCATTTTTTTTTTTTTAAGAAACTACACTAGGATTTTTCATAGATGTGTGGTACACCTCCATTTCTATGGAATGCGTATCAGAGACTAAAATTATATTACCCTCAATAAAATTTTTTTTGGTTATTCTCTGTTGCTAATTATCAGTCATTTGCTTAGATAAAAGGTTGGATCAAGAGAGGAACCCTGCTTGTTTTGTATTATTTTAAGTGAAATCTATGCATTGTAAGTCGTGATAAATCACCATTTACCTGACGGACACTAGTGCTTTCGGGTTTCTGAATGGCAATCTCTGTTCAGTTTACCCAAATAATTGGAAAATCATTTTTTACATGAGCAATTTCCTATGGTGCTGAGTGCGAGTCTCATGCATCGAATTGTGTGCACTTTTTTCCACTATGTTCTTTATGTAGATCATATATTCCCCAACAAGATTGTTGCTAAGCATACACTAATTTTTTCTTGTGTCTTCTTAAAGATGGGGGAACTCAAAAAACTAGTTGAAGAGGGCAAAATAAAGTACATAGGTCTATCTGAAGCTTCTGCTCCAAAAATTAGACGAGCTCATGCTGTTCATCCAATAACAGCTGTTCAACTAGAATGGTCCCTATGGTCACGAGATGTCGAGGAAGAGCAGTTACTACTTGCAGGTAAGGCATGAACAGGGCTAGCTGCGTTGTTTAGAGTCAAGTGGCCTAGATATTGTAGCTCGACAAATTCTAATGTGATTTGGCTGACTTTCTTAGGGAACTTGGGATCGGGATTGTCGCATACAGTCCTTTGGGACGAGGATTTCTTTCATCAGGGCCTAAGATGCTTGAAGGCGTTTCAAAGGAAGATTATAGACTGGTTTGTACACGTACAATTTTTTATAATGCCTTACATGCATTTGGTCTAAATTGTTTTCCATAGTCATTATTAGATGATTGTGGGTGTGACAAAATTCTATCTCCTGGCGCAACACAATTTGCACACTATTTCACCTATAACGCTTGCAAGGCTTTCCTTAACTATTGTGAGGAAACCCAAGAAAGCAGCCTTCCATGCTCTATATAGTGCAGGGCAAGTGGGTGGAATGCTGGGGGTGGCGTCATTAATACAATAGTTTATTCTACTTCGACCTCTTCTCTAATCTGACAAACCATATTATTACAACTATTGCAGCATTTTCCAAGGTTCCAAGGTGAAAATCTACAGCATAACAAAAAACTGTTCGAGCATCTTACTGAATAGCAGCAAAGAAGGGATGTACCCCATCACAGCTTGCACTAGCCTGGGTTCATCATCAAGGAGATGATGTGTGTCTAATTCCTAGAACCACCAAGATCGAAAACTTCAACCAAAATGTTAAAGCTCTGTCTGTGAAACTAACACCAGAAGAAATGGCTGAACTTGAGTCGATTGCTTCTGCAGATGCTGTCAAAGGTGATAGATATATGGCTAATTTTGCCACTTACAAGGACTCTGAAACTCCACCCCTTTCTTCATGGAAAGCGTCTTGAAGGCATGGCTTTGGTTTTGGCTTTTGACTTTGAGTATTCTGCCTCCTTCATATCCAATATCTACTTTCTGCCCATGCTTGTATCACAATTGTGTTGTCTTTTCCTTTGTTTATTATGTTGTGCTATAAGTATTTTCTGCATACTTAAATAGGGAGAAAAGCACAAGAGTGCGATAGTTTTTGTCATTAATCAGGCTATTTTGTCCGTGAATTTCACCGTGTTAATGGCTTGTATTGAAATGTAAGCACATATGAGATGAAGATTGAGAACCTCAATCAACTCTAGAAGAAATGGCTGAACTTGAATCGATTGCTTCAGCAGATGCTGTAAAGGGTGATAGATATGGCAGCATTTTGCCTACGGGAGAAGTCTACAAACAGCCCTGAGGTTTAATTAAACTAGCAGTGAAGGACAATCAAAATTTAAATTGACAAATTAATCTTAATTTAGTGATTTTAATTCAATGAAGGGGAATTTGGTATTTGAGACAAAGAGGTACAAATGAGATTTCTTAAAATTTCACATAGACAGCAAGTCTATAAAATATCAGATATCTCTCTTAACATCAATTTATGTCGAGTTTTATATTATATCATCGATAAAATTTATATATTTACGATGTTTTCATCTAAGTTTAATATAAAAAAGAGTATATTAATTTAAACTGTAATAGAACATATATTAAATAGGCATAATTTTTTTAAAAATTAATACTTGAGTATAAATATTTTCATTAATTTTTTAAAAAACTTATAGAAAAGTCCATTGACAACCATTCACCATAAATTGCAAGAAAAAATTATTTTCAACCTTATAATTCTTATAAAAAAGCGAAAAATGAAAAAAAAAATGAAACAAAGTTATTATTGATAGTATGTCTCATATAGCAAAATGAGTTTTTGTCTTTATAAATTTTTTATTCAATTATTTACTAACAATGAATTAAAAGTATCTGTCAAATTTTTTTAAAGTGTTTGTTGACAAACTTTTCTGATTTTTTCATTAAAAATACTTATAATAAATTATTAGTTATTTTTATTATATTTATTTAATATATACTCTACTAATTCTTGAATTATTACACTCTTTTTAATATTAAAGTTAGAAAACAATTTCATGGGATAATTCCAATTTGCCCCCTGAGGTTAGGCTTAAACAAATTGAGGACCTCAGTTTTCTGAAATCTAAGATTGCCCCCTGAGGTTACTGTAGCACCGATAGATTTAACGGAAAATGTATTAAACCATTAGATTTAACGGAAAATGCATTAAATAATAACTTAATGTTAATATTAGATTTAACAAAAAATATATTAAATAATAATTTAACGTTAATAAGCAGTAAAATAGACTATAATACACTTTTCTAAATGTTTTGTAAAGCGTTAAGTTACTATTTAATACATTTTCTGTTAAATCTAACGGTGATACAGTAACCTCAGGGGACAAATTTAGATTTCAGAAAACTGAGGTCCTCAATTTTTTTTACACCTAACCTCAGGGGGCAAATTGAAATTATCCCTAATTTCATTCATATATTAATTTTATTCATATACATAACTAAAAAAAAAAACAACTTAATAGAAATTGATGACAATGGGAAGTATTTGAGATGTTTAGAAATGTAACAGCTATGTGAGATTTAAAGAAACCTTAAAAGATGTTTATGTTTCTTTTTATCAAATACCCAAGATACCCTCAATCAAATCAAACAAAAATTAAAATTAGAGACTAATTTGTCAGTTTAAAGTTTGAGTCATTGACTAAAAGTTAAACCAAACTTAAGAATATTTGTGGACTTCTCCCATTTACCGACTTATAAGGACTCTGAAACTCATCTGTCTTCATGGAGAGCTTCTTGAAATTAGACTTAGGTGTTCTGCCTCCTTGCCTCTTGTGCGTGTAAGTCTTCTCGTCAAATTATTATGTTTGATATAGAGCATGGCAGAACAGTAAACTTTTTATTTTATTTTATTTTCTATTCTTTAATGAGACTGCTCTCTGTTACATTGAAAGTATCATACTATTGTACCAATAGCGTTATCATAATTAATACTGTTCAACATATATATAGGTTAATGTTTAAGGTTATAAAGTACTAAAAATTTAGGACTTCAAAAATTGATAGATTTAAAGTCATAGCTAAGAAGAGTTTATGATAAATGTGTTAAGTATACTCAGTCAATGCGCTTGCCTCACAGATTATTAAAAGATGGTACCTTGAAACAAATGTAGAGCTAAGCAAATTACTTCTACTTCAAGAAAACAGGACTCCGTTAGCTGAAAAGATGGGAACTTCCATGTTTATATATATATAATCCACCATCACCAACCACAACTCAGAAAATCAACAAGCATTATCAGACTACACGTAAGGGCTTACCTAAGCAGCATCATGGGACTTTGAACTCCAAAACTCTATAAAACTGTACAGTGGGAAGCTAACCAAGAACCCAATTCAGCACAAATCCCGGGCAGACACAAAAAAAAAAAAAAAAATGTCGAACGTGAAGAGAATTAAGCTGGGTTCACAAGGCCTGGAGGTCTCAGCTCAAGGCTTGGGCTGCATGGGCATGTCAGCCTTCTATGGTCCCCCAAAGCCTGAACCTGAAATGATAGCTTTGATCCACCATGCCATTAACAGTGGCATTACTCTTCTTGACACCTCTGAGTCATATGGACCTTACACTAATGAACTCCTTCTTGGCAAGGTTTCCTCCTCTTTCTCTCTTTGGCATGGGGTTTGTTCTAACTGTAGATGAAATCCTTCATATGTGGTTTTGTGTATACAGGCTTTGGAGGGAGGGATGAGAGAAAGAGTTGAATTGGCAACAAAATTTGGTATCAACTTTGTTGATGGCAAGAGGGAAATACGTGGTGATCCAGCTTATGTGAGAGCTGCCTGTGAGGCAAGCTTGAAGCGGCTAAATGTTGATTGTATTGATCTTTATTACCAACATCGGATTGACACTCGAGTTCCTGTTGAAGTCACGGTGTGCCCCATGTTAATTGAAACTTGTTTGATTATACTTGCAATTTGATACGTTGATGTAGAATGAATGTCTTGTATTGAATTGTCTCTCCTTTTTCCAAAATTTTTGTTTATATGGATCATATCTTCTGATCAAGCTTTGCTGCTGAGCATACAAAACTGATTCTTTCTTGTATGTGTTTTGGAAGATGGGGGAACTCAAAAAGCTTGCTGAAGAGGGCAAAATAAAATATATAGGATTATCAGAAGCTTCTGCGTCAACAATTAGAAGAGCTCATGCTGTTCATCCGATAACAGCTGTGCAGTTGGAATGGTCCTTATGGTCACGAGATGTGGAGGAAGAGATAGTTCCTACTTGCAGGCAAGCCATTTACCAGACTGATTATTGTTTTATTTAGAATAAAATGGAAAAGAGACTATAGAAATAACCTGACACGTTCTGATGCAATCCTGCTGAATATTGTTTAGGGAACTAGGCATTGGAATTGTTAGCTACAGTCCTTTAGGACGGGGATTCCTTTCATCAGGGCCTAAGATGCTTGAAGGCCTTTCGAAGGATGACTATAGACAGGTTTTTTGACATATAATTCAATTATATAATTAGTAACCTGAATTTCTACATTTGCATTTCATTGTAATATGCCCTTCCAAATTTTGCAGAATTTACCCAGGTTCCAAGCTGAAAACCTGGAGTATAACAAACAACTGTTTGAGCGTGTGGACGAAATAGCAGCTAAGAAGGGATGCACCCCATCACAGCTTGCACTAGCCTGGGTACATCACCAAGGAGATGATGTATGTCCAATACCTGGAACCACCAGGATTGAAAACTTCAACCAAAATGTTAAAGCTTTGTCTGTGAAACTAACTCCAGAAGAAATGGCTGAACTTGAGTCCATTGCTTCAGCGGATGCTGTAAAAGGTGATAGATATGTGGCTAATTTTGCCACGTACAAGAACTCTGATACTCCACCGTTGTCTTCATGGAAAGCTTATTGAAGGCATGCCTTTAAGCGTGTTGCATTGCAATTGTCTTTTACCTTATTGTGTTGTCATTAGTCGAGATGTTTTGTCTTTGAATTTCATCCTGTTACCAAGGGCTTGTATTGACATGAAACCACATATGAGACAAGTTAATTACTAGCTATGTTTGTAATCTCTGCAAGCATGCATGATTATGAATTCCTGGTGGTTAATTGCTAGTTAAGTTTGTAATTGGGGTGTAATTTATTAATTTGTTTATGAGTTGTGTCTATCTTGGAGAGCTTCACTGATGCATATTTTAATTTGTTGTCTATTAAATGTAATATAGAAGATAGTTAATTTAAAATAGGAACATTTGATTAATTTCATTTAGCAATTTAAAACTTAAATGCTGAGATAATATTTAGTAGACTGTTTACAAATTAATCAATATTTGTCCGTAAAGTTTGTTTACAAATTAATCAATATTTGTCCATAAAAAGTTTCTTATCTAAAATTAGATTAACTTCCAAACTTTATTATCCAAATCTAATTGAGTAGAAATTATTTCCTTCTAATCTAAGTTTATATTTTATGTTAATTTAATTTGTAATCAAACAAACATATATAAAAGTGTTTTAATTTAAAATTGAATTACTAAAAAGTTAAACTTATATTCGGATTTTTTTTTGGAGATGAATTACTAATCAATCAAACAACTAACAATGTTTAAAAGTTAAGGTAATTATATAATTATCATAATCAATTAAATTATAAATTCTTTTTGTTATTTGATTCTTAATCATTTGATATGAGATGAATTTATTAGAGGGTTTGTCAAACATTTGTACTCACCACTTTTAGAAGACGTGCTTTCAATGAGCCGTAAACTCATTTTACAAGAATATATATGTTTTTAGATTAAATTTGATTAAACAATCAAATAAAACGTTAAATTCGTTCTAAATAAAAAGCCCTTAGCTTGTTATTTTTTCTAGTTCTTTAATCATTTTTTAAGTGTTATTGAGGTTCCTAATAATTCTTTTTTTTTTCTTCTTCAAAATAGTCCCAAACTTTATCCATTTTGGCTTGTATTTGTATGTATGACTCAAATTATATAGACGGGGTTATATCCATCCCTAAATCTAATCTTGACACCTGTTTTTAATTAAAAATGTATATTACTAATTTATCTTCATATAAAATGAAAAATCACCCTTTTCTATCTTTTATACTTCTCCCAAATTTGCAAATAATATCTGAAATTTTTTCTATAAAATTGCATCTTGTTCATCCGTTTTCTATGTACTGATTTTGCAAAGAAGAAAGGCAGTAGTTCTTAATTAAAAATAGGCAATCTAATCGTGATACATAGATCATCTAATAATTTACATAAGTTGAGAATTGAAATCCATAGTCAAAGGAATTAAATTGTTTTCTTTGAACCAGAGAATAGGTATATAAAAGCAAAACAAATTGAAATTTGAAGTATTTAGTGGTGCATATTTCTTGAATTCTTGCATGTTACAAAGGTTGAAAAGAAAAGTTAAGCTACATTACAGAGGTGGTTGGGGAAGCAGCCGGTAGGGAGGCAGAAAAGAGCAATTACAATTGAATAGTAAAATGAATTGGAGAGCCAACTTCAATTGAATATCATTAATTTTGGTAAGATTAGGGTATTTTTGGATTATGAAAGTATGTTTAAAAATTAAAAATTTATTCATTAAAGTTTTAGATTATGGTATTTTTGGATTAGAGGTAATATTAGTCTACCCCAAAGTTTTGGAGAAATATCAGCCATAGATAAGTTTTGACTTCTTTGGGAGAAATATCAACCCTAGATTAGTTTTGACTTTTTCTTTTTTTCCAATGCCGACCCTACATTTTTTTTAAATTAATGACAACTACCCCTAAATAACAGGATCCGTTAGTCAACTTGACTCTCACATCCTGCAAAGTATCACTAGTCTATCCTTGGCACCAAATAAAGAAAACAAAATTATTATTATTATTTTTTTTAAGATTTTCTCTTTTGTCCCACTTTTTAACTTTCTCTTCCCTTCGTCTAATCTATCTTCCAAACCAAAAGTATAGAAACTATTATCCAAATCCATTTATATACACATGAAATTAAACAAAAAAAAAAAATTGAACATACTCCCACTATTGTCGTCAACCATAAGACTAACATATACCCAAAAACAAAAAATTAATAACACAAGCACCACCACCACCAGAAAAATTGAATATAGCCACGTCACAGTATCCACAACCATTGCAACTCCACACCAGCCACCACCGCGCACAAATTCAAAACTATCATCACCAATATTGCACCACCTAGCACACACAACAAATAATCATCTCTACAACGCACCATCATAACCACCCTCCGCAGTCTCAACCCGCTAGGGATGGCAATAGGGCGGGGCACGGCGGGGGTGGGGAGGCTGTAACATCCTAAGTTTTGTAATATTAATATGCCTTGAATAAGTGTATATTTATAAAGGTGCGTATGTGTGTGTTATAATGATTAATAAATATTTGAGGGTAAGAATGCAACTACAAGAAAAGTTGGGACCAAATGTAGATATATGTTCATGTCTCTAGAATTATCATTCTTCTCCCCTATCTTCAGAAGGCTCCCAGCTCTCTCTTTTTCTCCGTTTTATTTGGACCTAACCACAGAGGGGCAAACGAATTATCCCATTTTAGAAATGGAATGTCGTGAGAAATGAGGTGTAAAAGTTCAATTGAGGCGCGCATAGAGCTCACCCAAAATAAAATATATATTATTCTTTTATCCCACTAATAACACTTCGTAAGAGCTTACCTAAGCAGAGCGTCATCGGACTGAGCTAAAACCCTCTATAAATCCGCTTACTTCAGACGAGCAAACCAAGAACCCAACTCGAGACAACTTCTGTACACTGTAACTGCGATCAACTTTCATCTCAGCCAGCAAGCAACACACAGAAACATGTCCACTGTGAAGAGAATCAAACTGGGTTCGCAGGGCCTGGAGGTCTCAGCACAAGGCTTGGGCTGCATGGGCATGTCAGCCTTCTATGGCCCTCCAAAGCCTGAACCTGAAATGATCGCTTTGATCCACCATGCCATCAACAATGGCATAACTTTCCTTGACACCTCTGATGTGTACGGCCCTCACACTAATGAAATCCTTCTTGGCAAGGTCCTCTCTCTCTCTCTCACTAAATTTTCAGTTTTGTTCGGATTGTCTGAGTCGTCAAGTTTAAAGTTTGTCTGGTTGGATTGAGAACTGCTTATTTGAATTTAGTGTAATTGGAAAGCATAAATGTATTTGATGTTTTTGGTTTGTAAAATAAGCTGAAACCAAGCCCAGGAAACTTAATAGTACAATTTAGATTTTATATTTTAGAATTAAGGTTAAGATTTTGGGTTTATAAGCGGTTACTTAACATGGTTTCATTTGGGTCTAAGTGGTTGCTTAATATAGCATCAGAGCGGAGATACTTAGTTTCTATTGTATGTGTATTTTGTCTGCATCTGTTGGATTTTATGAATTAGAGGAAATTTAAGGGAATATGGATGACTGTTTGAGGAGGAATTAACAAAGATTTATATACTTTAGAAGAGATTTTGTGAGGATTTTTGGAACTAATAGGGTCTGTGTTCTAGCTCAGGAATGGAACGGAAATTTCTCAATCCAATTTTCTTAATTGGTTTCTTCTTTGATTACTTTGTGTATATAGGCTTTGAAGGGAGGGATGAGGGAGAGAGTTGAATTGGCCACGAAATTTGGTATCAGCTACGCAGATGGCAAGAGGGAAATACGTGGTGATCCAGCTTATGTGAGAGCTGCCTGCGAAGCAAGCTTGAAGCGGCTAGATGTTGATTGTATTGATCTGTATTACCAACATCGAATTGACACTCGAGTTCCCATTGAAGTCACGGTATGCCACTTAGTGAACTTCCATTCTTCTAGTAGACTTCGTCATGTTTACATTATTTTCTCCGAAGATTGGGTACCTTGCATTGAACCGTTTTCCCTTTTCTCTATGTTCTTTATGTGGATAATATATTCCGAACAAGATTGTTGCTAAGCATACACTAATTCTTTCTCGTGTCTTCTCAAAGATGTGGGAACTCAAAAAACTAGTCGAAGAGGGCAAAATAAAGTATATAGGTCTATCTGAAGCCTCTGCTTCAACAATTAGACGAGCTCATGGTGTTCATCCAATAACAGCTGTGCAGTTAGAATGGTCCTTATGGTCACGTGATGCGGAGGAAGAGATCGTTCCGACTTGCAGGTAAGGCACTAACTGCATTGTTTAAAGTCAAAAGGCCAAGATATTGTTCATAATAGCTTAGCAAATTCTAACACGATCCTGCTAACTTGCTCAGGGAACTTGGCATCGGGATTGTTGCATACAGTCCCTTGGGACGAGGATTCCTTTCATCAGGGCCTAAGATGCTTGAAGGCCTTTCAAAGGAAGATTTTAGAAAGGTTTGTGAACATACAATTTTGTTATTTTGAAATGTATTACATTTGCATTTGATCTAAATGTTTTCTATCATCATTATTATATGATTGTGGGTGTGAGAAAATTCTATTTCGAGCACAATTTGCACACTATTTGACTTTGTAAAGCTTGGAAAGCTTTCCTTGAGTTCTGTGAGAAGTCATGAGTCAATTCATGCAGGAGCCAAGAACGATACATCTAGATGCTGCATTATCCTCAGATAAAGAGAGTATGACATTTCGGAGATAGTGATTTGGCTTAGTATAGAACTAAAGAGGACGGGTCAACTTTTCCCAATCCTCGCAAAACCTAAGAAATCTACCATCCATGCTCTGTATAGTGCAGGACAAGCGGTGGAATGTTGAGGTGGCTAGGGGCACTAATACAATAGTTCTTCCAATTTGAACTCTTCTCTGATCTAACGACCTGTATTATTATAATTATTGCAGCATTTACCAAGGTTCCAAGCTGAAAATCTGGAGCATAACAAAAAACTTTTTGAGCGTGTTACTGAAATAGCAGTAAAGAAGGGATGTACCCCATCACAGCTTGCACTAGCCTGGGTTCATCATCAAGGAGATGATGTGTGTCCAATTCCTGGAACCACCAAGATTGAAAACTTCAACCAAAATGTTAAAGCTTTGTCTGTGAAGCTAACACCAGAAGAAATGGCTGAACTTGAGTCCATTGCTTCTGCAGATGCTGTAAAAGGTGATAGATACATGGGTATTTTTGCGACTTACAAGGACTCTGAAACTCCACCCCTGTCTTCATGGAAAGCTTCTTGAAGGCATGGCTTTGGTTTTGGCTTTCGGCTTGCGGATTCTGCCTCCTCATGGCTTTGGTTTTTGGCTTTCGGCTTGGGGATTCTGCCTCCTTCATATCCAATATCTACTTCCTGTAAGCCCATAAGTGTGTGACAATTGTCTTTTCCTTTATTTATTACGTGTGCGAATAAGTACTTTATGTATACTTAAATATGGAGAAAAGCGGCAGTGTGATATTTTTGTCATTAATCAGGCTATTTTGTCTGTGAATTTCAATTTCACCATCTTAAGGGCATGCATTGAAATGTAAACGCGTATGATGAGTGGAAGTAAATAAAGCAAGGCAACCAGCAGTTTTTGCGATCTCTGCAAGCTTGCATGATTCTTAATTTTTGGGATGGTGACCATTTACTTTTTCCTCGGAGGATCAAATCCATAGCTTTCGTATCGTTGTAATGACTTACCCGATTCCCTACTAAATAAAATATTGTTTATTTAGGATTATATGACTTTCAATTGAGGTAATTATATATAATTATCATAGTCAATTAAATTACACAAACGTTTTGGTTATTTTATTGTTAATCATTTGATATAAGGTGAAATGATCACGGGGCTTGTAAAGAATTTGTGCTCATCGGCTGTCAAGAGCATTCTTTCTACGCATCTTGAATCCATTTGAAAACAATATAAATGTTGGGTTAAATTTGATTAAACAATCAAATAAAACATTTAGCCCGTTAACATGAGAAGCCCTCAACTGAGTTCCCCGCAACTGAGTTCATTATCTCTGATTCTCTAATCATTTTTTAACTGTGTTGGGTACCCCCAACTTTATCCATTTTGACGTATGACAACTAATATATATCATTAAAAATATATAGGTGGGGTTATATACATCCCTAAATCAACTCTAAACATCCGTTTTTTAATTAAAAAAATTATATTACCAAATTATATGCTCACAAAAAATTACAAAATCACCCTATTCTCCATCCTTTGTACTTCTCCAAAATTTGTAAATAGTAATGTTATACTTATAACTTAAATATAACTAAAATTCTACAACTTGACGTAACAATCTACGTTGAAAAAATTCATTAGAGGATGAAAAAACAAAAATGAATGAGATAAAGTTACATCTTCAATAGAATTTTGTCATTTACGGTGTCACATTATGTCTTAGACTTTGGGTTGTAAGTCAACATTATTGAATTTGCAAATTATATCTTAAATTTTTTTCTATAAAATTACGTCTTGTTCATCCATTTTCTATCTACTGATTTTGTAACGAAGAAAGGAAGCAATTCTTAATTAAAATAGGCAATCTAATAATTTTCATAAATTTAAAATTGAAAGCCATAGTCCTCATCAGAAAACTAGTTCATTCTCCGGCAAAAGTCGATGGAATTAAATTGTTTTCTGTGAACCGAAGGATATATATATATACTAATAGTATTTTGTGGTGCATGCGTACTGGTTGAATCCTTACATGTTAGAAAGGTTGAAAAGAAAAGCTGTATTACAGAGGTGGCTGGGGAATAGCAGCCGGCAGTCAGTAGAGGGGATAGCAAGTGGCAAAAGTCGATGGAATTAAACTGTTTTCTGTGAACCGACGTGTATATATATATATATATATATAAATTAATACAATTTTGTGATGCATGCATTCTGGTTGAATCCTTACATGTTAGAAAGGTTGAAAAGAAAAGCTATATTACACAGGTGATTGGGGAATAGCAGCCGGCAGTCAGTAGAGAGGCTAAAAAGGGCAAGTGGCAATTGAATAGTTAAATAAATTGGAGAGCCACCTTCAGTTGAATGCAATTAATTCAATAACAAATATCCATGAATCACTTGACATTTAATGAACGATATCACGTTAACTTTATATATAAACTTTGTATATCGTCTATTTAATAAATAATATCACATTAACTTTATATATAAATCTTGTATATCGTCTTTGTAAGGACAGTATTACTCGTTTGCATTAAATATATATATATATATATATATATATATATGTATGTATATGTATATGTATATGTATATATATATGTATATGTATATGTGTGTGTGTCAGTGCGTGTGTGTAGCCACCCAAAATATATAATCTTTCTTTTATCACACCAACAAGAAGGCAACCACCCACTCACAGGCAAAGGCAGCAATCTGACAAGCCATCGTTAACTCTTCGTAAGAACTTACCTAACCAATGCATCGTCGGACTGTGAGCTCAAAACTCTCTATAAATTTACTTGGAGACGAGCAAACCAAGAACCAAACCTAAGACAACTTCTTGACTCTGTAACTGCGATCAACTTTCATCTCAGTCAGCAACACACAGAAACATGTCGACTGTGAAGAGAATCAAACTGGGTTCACAGGGCCTGGAGGTCTCAGCTCAAGGCTTGGGTTGCATGGGCATGTCAGCCTTCTATGGCCCCCCAAAGCCTGAACCTGAAATGATCGCCTTGATCCACCATGCCATCAACACTGGCATCACTTTACTTGACACCTCGGACGTGTACGGCCCTCACACTAATGAAATCCTTCTTGGCAAGGTCCTCTATCTCTCTCTCACACACACACACACACTAAATTTTCAGTTTTGTTCGGTGTCTGAGTCGTCAAGTCGAAAGTTTTTCTGTTTAGATTGAGAGCTGCATGTTTGAGTTTAGTATAATTGGAAAGCATAAATGTATTTGATGTTTTTGGTATGTAAAATAAGCTGAAACCAAGCCTGGGAAGCTTAATAGTACAATTTAAATTTTATATTTTAGAATTTCAATTAATCTTTTGGGTTTATAATGGTTTCGTTTGGGTCTAAATAGTTATTTAACTTAGTGCATCAGAGTAGGGATCCTAGTTTCTATTGCATGCTGATGCCGACCCAAGAAGGGAGCCACCCGGGTCCCTCCAGAAAATTAAAAAGTTAAAAGTTTAGTTTACCCCTTTGTTTTGAATAGATTACTATTAGACCCTTTCATTAAAAAACCTAATTTCTACCTTTCGTCTTTCATTTTTCTTAATTATTATCATGTAAAATATTTCGTAGCCAACCTCGTTTAACTAGTGACATGCACAAATCCATCTTACATCTAGAAAATTTAATTGAAAAATATATATTACAATTTACAATCAAGCAAGCTTCTCTTATAGTTTAGTTCTATTATTTTATTTTATAAATCATGTTTTTAATTTTTACTCTGATTTATTTATTTTATTGTAACTAATAAATTCTTTTTATTATTTTTTTAATCTTTTGTAGTTTGTAATTAATCAATCAAGTATTACTAAAAGAATACAAATTTGAAGAATTTTTTATGAACATTAACAACTGACTTCCTTTGGCAATTTTATATGAACGTGTACTTATTGAATAAACTGTCAAATATTAGCATTTTACACTTTGATTAATGTATTCTGGTTATTTTGAGGGTTTGGTCATTATGTGCATTTATCTAGATATATTATTTATTTTAATTAAATTCTCATGTACAATTTAAAAAAAATTATAAATATTTTATTATTAAAGGCGTCCCCTCTTTAGTAAAATTTTGGATCCGCCACTGATTGTATGCGTATTTTGTTTGCATTTGTTGGATTTTATGAATTAAAGTTAAGTAAAGGAAAGATGCATGACTATTTGAGGAGAATTTACAAAGATTTTTATACTTTAGAAGAGATTTTGCGAGGATTTTTGGAACTATTAGGATCTGTATTTTAGCTCCTGGGAATGGAAAGGTAATTTCTCAATCCATTTTTATTAATTGGTTTCTTCTTTGATGGTTTTGTGAATGTAGGCTTTGAAGGGAC
>SNVD02008329.1:0-33287 GCA_013180625.2 Boswellia sacra | reverse complement strand
TGATTTATATTTAAAAAATTTCTAAATATTTTAAATAGTCAACTAGAGATAATTGAAATTTACATTTATTTAATGAAAATTTTAACAGTTCTTAACAGAGAGAGAATGTATGTTAGATTTTCAGAACTAGAAGTGATCATGTAAGATTTTTGCAATCCTCGAAAGAGGTTTGTGGAATTAAGCCAAATAACTATATTAATAACAATTATTGTTTTTAAATTATGTGTGTTCAAAGTATTTTTATGGGCGCAAATAGCCCCCACCCATACTCTAAATACCTAATTTCTATATATAGCCACCAATAAAAATTGAAAATAAATTTATGACTTTATGCACCTTTTCATAATATCAATAAAACATTTAAATAATCATATTCCTTTCCTTTCTACTTTTTCTATGGTCTTCTTCAGCCTTTTTTCCCCAATGTTCTCTCGCATGAGTTCTTTCTTGTCCACAATCTTCTTTACCTTCTTCTCTATCCATACTCTGAAAATCAACAACTCAAAGCTCTATTCTTTAGGATTATCACAATTATTTTTTTTGCCTTTGAACTACAAGCATCGATTAATTCCTTCTACAAGTGGTTGTCTTGTTTAATGCTTATTCAGAATAACTATTGTTTCTACTACTTCCACTAATATTCTAGTCCAGCTTCTCAAAATAAAATGATCAACAACAATGATTAGAGCCTTAAAATGTATATTTAGCAAAATAGGCTTTGTTTGTTTTCATTTTTTGAAAAACGTATATATACTAATCTTTTTAAATAAATATCAATCACATATTATTTTCAAAATTTAAAAAATTCAAAATTAACCAATTCTTAAAAAAAAAAAATAAAAACAAACACACCATAATGTTTCATATTTAGATTCTACAACCAATAACCATGACTGAACCACTGAGTATTGATAAAATGAGAATATTATTCTTCTTGGTCATTGACATTCTTTATTAGACTATTATAACACGTTGACCTAGAAATTACTTAATAAAAAATAAACTTATTTTTTCCCATTAATTTTTGTTTGCGTTGATAAATTACTCTATAGATAATTTAGAAATATAAATTATTAAAAAGCAATGGTTGTTCAGAGTATTTACTTGGGTGCCAATAATCCCATACTAATTTTTAATCTAATTTTAACATTAATAATGATAGGATAAGGCTATCTGCACCAAAAAAAAAAAAAAATTTTTTTGCACCTATCCTTCTAAATACATCCACCACTAGATACATACTAAAATAATTTAATTCATGTTTGATTCATCTTCAAATTTTCACAAATAACTTTATATAATTAATCAAATTATATAGATCGATTTAAAATTTAGTTAAGAATACAATAAAAACAAAATACTTTACCACAAAGTTGACTAGATTTTTTTCTCAAAAGAAAATCTTTTATAAATATCTCATTCTTGCCTAAGCTTATAATTCTTTTTATTTTAATTTCTAATAATAGTTTTTTATTAAGAAAAAATTTATTAAATTTAAATTATGGTTATTTTTGAAATTATAAAAGAATAAAAATGTGCTTAACAAAATTTAATTATTCTTGTGATTTTAGAATGATAGCGTGAAAATAAATTTTATGGGTGAGAAACTGCACGTAGCCTCACCGATAATGGTATTGATCCATTCTAACTTCACCCATTTTAATTCTTTACATGTTAATACATAGTTTAGTGTAATAATGTTTTAGATATTATATATTTGATTAGTAAATTGTAATTTAATTTTTTCAGTTAAGGTTCTCAACAATTCATAATTATATTGTATTCATAACCTATATGATTGAGTGAACAAAATATGTGAGAATCTTTCTTACTTCAACGTTGGACTAATTTTACGATATAGCGGGACTTTCAAAACAGAATCCGATAATCCCTCCCCTTATCTTGATTTTAACATACGAATTCTAATAAAATACCACCTACTAATCAAAACCATCCGCAATTATATCTGTTTGAATTTAATTTAATTAAACTGAATTTTGAATATTCTAGGTGCGAACTAAAATAAATATTATCGATAACAAGGTCAAAAGATTTAATTATATAACAATACCATATTTATGTTCATATTAATATGTATAAATTTTGTATTTATTTTTAATTTTTTAATATTTCGGTCATTATAAAGTTGACAACTTAGATTGGATATTCATCATCTTGACATGTCAAAATACGAATTAATGAAATATTCGTCAAGTTATATAAAACTCATTTAATTGTTAATTAAATCATAAATATTATAGGGTTATTATTCAATGAGTTATATATATATATATATATATATATATATATATATATATATATATAATCATCTAATTAACATGTTTTTATTGTCACAAATAACCCACTTAACCAATTTAACAAGTTTAACCCATTTATGCTTAATAATAATACATTCAACATGTAGCCCCCAAGGGGTAGCTCAATTCGTTGAGGGTCTGAGGGGCCTAAGACTTGGTATATTCAACTACATTAATGTCTCAAGACATGCTACATTAAAATCTCAGGTTTATGTCCTTTTGGTTGTTTTTGGGGTTAGAGCACCCGACTGAACCCAAAAGATAATATAATAATTTTGCTATATAAAAAGTTTGTATCATAAGAGGGTAATCATGTCATAAATGGATGAATGAGTTAATATGACATAATAAATTATTTCTATCATTAAACGGGTATGTAGATTGTAGGTTAACAAATCATATTTAATTATTGTTGTCATTAAACATATTAGTAGGCTAATACCTTCAACACGAATACGATATAATTATTAAACATATAGAGTATCCTAAAAAAAATGAATGTGATCATGTTCAACTCTAATTCGCTGAATTTGTAATGTATATGTCATGTTGACGAGTGATGGAAACATTTTCACAACTAGTCATTATTCACTATATTATTAATTCACAATCCATATTCCAACTTTTAGGGGTATTTTTTTTCTTTTTAATTTGAAGTTTGATTTTGACTTAATCTCAATTATTCAAATATTTTATTTAGTTTTATCTTATATTGTTCTTAGGATTGATTATGAAACATTTTGATTTTTGAGAACGCCAAATATTTTTTCTTTTGTCTAATACTCGTACTTAAATGTTTTATCTTATTTTTAATTCTATAGAGTATTTTTACTTTAGAGAAAGCCAAAAATTAATTTATGAACTATTTGTATATAATTTAATATATATATATTTTTTAAACATTGTTATCTATCTCTCATTTATATGATGGTTCATTAAATAATTTCTTTTTTAAATCATTTTATTGTCACCTTAACTTGCTCCTAAATATATATTGTTTATGAGTAAATTTGGATGACCTAAATTTAATATGAATCAGGAAGAATAAGAAAATGGGTTGAATATTGTTGTTGCATCAGCTTCCCTAGGAGAACAAGAAAACTGCTATAGTCAATGATGTTGGCGTGAGTTACCAGCATGTAAACTTTGATGCTTAAATTAGTAACCGAAAATAAGTATTTGGATAACAATTTAGTTATGTTAGCTGAGTTTATGACGCAGTGAAGCGTTAAGCAAAAGGAAATAAATAGGGGTGGGCACGGGTCGGGTCGGGTCGGGTTTGACGATAACCGACCATACTCAATTATTCATTGGGTCTGAGAAATAAGACCCGAGTTCGGGTATTTTTTTTGAACTACCTGATGGGTATCGATGGGGTCGGGTCTGTCGGGTCCACTCAACACTCGATACTTACATGTCGAATCGTGTCGGATTCACAACTGGCACTCGATAGCAGTCTATTTTGGAAGACATCGAGTGTCGGATGCATCATCCAACACTCGACACTTACATGTCGAGTCGTGTCGGATTCATAACCGACACTCGATATCAGTATATTTTGGAAGACATCGAGTGTCGGATACATCATCCGACATCGACATTTTACATGTTGAGTGTCAGATTCACAACCGACACTCGATATCAGTCTATTTTGGAAGACATCGAGTGTCGAATGCATAATCCGACACTTGACACTTACATGTCGAGTCTTGCCGAGCTCTATCAATCAGATTTATATAATTTTACCCAATTTCAGGTCGGGTAATATCGGGTACTCCAAATTTATAACCGATTTCGGTTTTTTTTTCTCCCTTACCCGATCACACCCGATTCGGGTCGAGTAAACCCGATCGGGTCGGGTCGGGGAATTATGCCCACCCCTAGAAATAAACTCGCAAAATCGAGCAACCTTCCAACAATGCTTTAATCTTGTAAGACTATTGAATTGCTAGGCATCACAATCATGCAAAGTCACAAGAAATCACAATAATCATGGAAAAATAAGAGATTCGAAATTCTTATTCAATAAAACAAATCAAAAGTTGTCTCCAACTCAATGAAATATAAGGTTTAAATGCTAATCTCTAAAAACAATAACTAGGAAAGCTAAACACCAACTAGGAAAGACAACATCAATTAGGAAAGAAAAATTAACCCTAATAAACTAGGAAAAGAAATAACTAGGAAAGAAAACCAATCCAACGGTAAAAAGGAAAAAAATCCTCATTCAATTAGGATTTTGAACTAGCAACGCAGCTCTAGATGAATGGCGCTGTGACACTGAATTCCTGTATCAAGCAATAGTTTAGGCAGAATAACAAGCTATGCGACCCTCTTTTTGTAGTGCTGCGACGCTTCATTAATTTTTCAAACATGCATTAGACATGCTCTAGTGCCGCGACCCCAAGGTTATGGAGTTGCATCACTGATCTTGAGTCACGAGCTTTTGTTTATAGCGTCGCAGCGCTAACCTTGCTACCACTACATCATCCTCCTCAGGTTGGACAAAATTCGACCTCAAATCAGAAGCTTCATCATCACTAGAACTGTCCCCCACAAAAGGAACCAAATGCTTAATGCTAAACACAACTGAAATGCGTATATGACTAGGCAATCTCAAACAATAAGCATTAGGATTTATCTTCTCAATAATCTCCACCGGTCCAATCTTTTGAGCTGAAAGCTTATTATAGTCACCAACAGAATATCTTTAGTGAGAATAGCCCACACAAAGTCACCTGCATCAAACTCCACCACACCTCGCTTTGTATCCACATGAACTTTATACTTAGCAGTAGAAGCCACCAAATTATCATAAACTGGTTGATGAACTTGTTGAAATTTGGTAATGAAATCATCAGCCTTACCATGAACATTAGATAAATTAGAAACTATAGCAAGATCAAGAGGATAGCGAGCTATAAAACCATGTAGCACCTTGAAAGGACAAAATCCCGTACTATGAGTGACAGCATGATTATGATTATGGGCAAACATAGCTTTGCACAACTTTTGATCCCATGATTTTAGATTATCACCAACGAAGCTCCTTAACAAGTTACTCAAAGACCGGTTAACCACCTCAGTTTGCCCATTAGTTTGTGGATGATAAGCATTGCTAAAATCTAGCTTTATATCAACGCAATGCCAAAGGCTTCTCAAAAAATGGCTTAAGAAAATGAGTATCCCTATCCAAAACAATAGATGCAGGTAAACCATGAAGTTTATATACCTCTTTGAAGTGTAATTGAGCCACACGAACTGTATCTATTGTCTTCTTGCATGGAACAAAATGTACCATCTTAGAAAAACGATCTACCACCACAAAAATAGAATCATTACCTTGCTGAGTTCACGGCAATCCCGACACAAAGTCTATGCTCACATCTGACCAAGGTTGAGTTGAAATAGGTAGTGGACGATACAACCCTGCATTAGTACCTTGTCTTTTAGATGTTTGACAAACAACACACCTCTTAACAAACCTATCCACTTCTTTTTGCATCAATATTGACCAAAATCAGCAACTAGAGCATATGTTCTATCACTCCTACGTGACCCTCACAATGCAAATCAGTAATGATCTTAAGCGAAAGACTACATTCACCTTTGGAAAGAAATTCATCTTGCCAATGAAATTCAACGTAAACCACCTTCTTTCATCTTACCAATCACCATGTAAATGAAAGGATCACTCTCATATAAATCAGGAAAAAAAAATCCAAGCTAAGTACCTCAATTTTCATGGTTGTGGGCAAGTTGTTGCGACGACTCAATGCATCTGCCACACGATTTGTAACACCATATTTATTTTTGATAACAAAGGTGAACTACTGCAAATGAGCTATCCATGAAGCATGCCTAGCGGATGCCTTGTCTTGATTGCTAAGATGTTTAACAACATCACGATCGCTGTACAATACGAACTCCTCATGCATTAAATAATGTTGCTAATACCTCATCGCTTGAACAATTGCATAAAACTCCATATCATAAGTACTATATCTTGCTCTTGAACCTGATAATTTCTCACTAAATATGCCACTAGATGATCATTTTGACTCAACATAGCCCCAATGCCCACTTTGAAAGCATCATAATGCAGCTTGAACACGAGAAAAATTCAGTAACACTAAGACAGGTGCAGATGTTAATTTCTCCTCAATTTCTTCAAAGGTTTTGCTCGCTTCTTCACTCCAACTGAATTTTACAGCCTGCATGCAGTCTATAA
This sequence comes from Boswellia sacra, assembly GCA_013180625.2. Lineage (NCBI taxonomy): Eukaryota > Viridiplantae > Streptophyta > Magnoliopsida > Sapindales > Burseraceae > Boswellia > Boswellia sacra. Next base: position 26,738 of record SNVD02008329.1, on the reverse strand, counting down.
TTAGTGCCATGATGCTATTGAAATGAGGAATGAAACACTTAAGAATGATGCTAAGCCATGGAAGCTTCGCACTTCAGTTATGGTTTTCGGTCTTGGCCACTTCCTGGCTACTTCCACCTTCAAACTATCTATTGCCAGCCCATCTTTGGACACTGTATAGCCCAAAAATAAAAACGGCTCTATCAGGTATTCACATTTTTAACAGTTACATAAAATTTATCCTTGTGTAGGACTACAAGAACTTCTCGAAGGTGCTGAAGATGTAAGTCACGGTTAGCAATACAGATTACAATATCGTTGAAGTAAACTACCACAAATTTACCAATGAATGGACGAAGCTTGATTCATAACACGCTTAAAGGTGCTTGGTGCATTGAACAACCCAAATGGCATGACCATCCACTCATACAACCCCTTACAAATCTTGAACGATTTTCCACTCCTCTCCAGGTCTAATACGAATTTGATGGTACTCACTCTTCAAATCTATCTTATTAAATATTGTTGCACCACTCAATTGATCTAATAAGTCATCCAACCTTGGGATTGGAAGCCTATATCTCACTGTTATTTTGTTTATCGCCCTACTATCCATGCACATTCGCCATGTTCCATCTTTCTTAGGTGTTAACAAGGCAGGGACAACACACATGGAGTCAAGCTCTCTTGGATATATCCTTTCTCCATCAACTCTTCTACTTGTCACCTTAACTCTTTGTGTTCCTTCAGACTCATCCGATGATTTGGTTTATTAGGAAGGACAACCCCTAGAAAGAAGTCAATTTGATGTTGAATATCACGTAAAGGTGGCAATCCATTTGGTAACTCTTTAGGAAACACATCACAAAACTCCTCAATCAATGGCTTAACTACTTCGGGTATAGCCATGTTCGCGTTAACTTTTTTTCCTAACAAAACAAATACCAACCCATTATCACTTATCTCCCTCTCAAACTTTGCCGTGGTTAACAAATTGTTGTTGCTGCCTAATGTACCGCCATGTGGTTTAATTGTAGTTTCTTCCTTCTTAAAAAGCAACACAATTTTCCTCCCATTGAATGCAAAGCTATAGGTGTTCAATTGCCCATCATGAATCACGTGTCGATCATATTGCCAAGGTCAACCTAACAACAAATGACATGCATCCATAACACTCATGTCATACCAAACCTCATCCTTATAGTGATTGCCAATCAAGAACCACACTAATACCTACTTATTAATGGACATTGCATTTTCCTTCTTCAAACACACTAATTTATAAGGATTAGGATGATTTTCTATTTTGAGCCCCAATTTTTGCACAACCTCCTCAGATATTACATTATCATAACTACCTGAATTAATAACAAACCGACATACCTTACCCCTAATGGTAGATGCGGAAAGGAAAATATTGCTTCGCAGCCAATCCTCTTCTGTTCCCTTAGGCACCAAACATACCCTATGGGCTACTAGCAAAGAATCATCTCTATCATCTACTTCTACCTCTAAATCCTACATGTTAAACGATGGATTTTCATGCACCTCAATAATCTTAGAATCATCTCCTTCAACAAATAACCCCTTTTTGTCACTATTCTTACACTCATTCTGCCTATGCCCAGCCTCAAAAACAATGCAAACCCCAGCCACTCGGTTTACTATGTTGTGGTGTCATAATAGATTTTCCTAGATTGTTACTAGCAACCCTCTTGTTTCCACCACCACCACTACTACCAACACAGTTACTATTACTATTTCCCGACAAATTACTAATCTTACACAAAAATTACTTCTCTAAAGTTAAATCCCTTTGATATGCACCAACAATATTTGTCAAATCAAACAAATTCAAAATATTTTGAAATTCAACCCTTATACCTTAGATGTATCTTGACAATAGCTGCTTATATGTTTCATGGACGATATTTCGGGCCAAAATCTCACCGAATTCTGTATTATAATCCTCCACACTTCAATTGCCTTGCCGCAAATTCTAATTGTTCAAGATGTAATTTCAATTCCTACTACCATGAAGAAGCATGTCCCCTTAATCTCGTTGCTACCAAAGGCAGCCGCTTGTCATCAAGAACCCCTTTGTAGTCCAAAGTTTCTTCTATCATGTTCAACTAATCCAAAAACTCCTCAGGTTGCATTCCTCCTTTAAACAATGGAAAATCAATGAGAATGCTAGTCTCCTATCAACTAGACTCATCATGTTTTCGATCAAATGGATTTTTTATGTCCTCCTCGTCATCACTCAAATCTTCATGTGCTTTAGATGTTGCCATAGAACTACTCACCCTAGCAGATCCTGAACCTTCATTCACTCGAGCCATCAACTCTGCTAACTTCTACATCAACGTCTCAATTTGTTACCTTAATTGCACTTTCTCCTTACAAACATTAAGATCTTCCATCCCAACAATGCGATTAGTCTGTTTTGGAGGCATAGTCACTTACAAGAGTGTAGTCATGCTTTAATACCAATTGATGTAGTGAAGTGTTAAGCAAAAGGAAATAAACTCGCAAAATCAAGCAACCTTCCAACAAACCTCTAATCTCGCATGAATACTAAATTACTAGGCATCACAATTATGCAACTTCACAAGAAATCACAATAATCATGGAAAAATAAGAGAAATTTGACATTCTCATTAAAAAAAAAAAATCAAAAGTTGTCTCTAACTCCATGAAACATATGTTTAAATACTAATCTCTAAAAACAACAAATAGGAAAGCTAAACACCAATTAGGAAAGATAAACATCAATTAAGAAAGAAAAATTAACCTTAATAATCTAGGAAAAGAAATAACTGGGAAAGAAAACCAATCCAATGATAAAAAGGAAAAAAATCCTCATTCAATTAGGATTTTGAACTAGCGACGCGACTTTGGACGAATGGCATTGTAACTTTGGATTTCTGTATCAAGCAATCGTTCAGGTAGAATAACCATCAACATGACCCTTCTTTTGTAGTTATGAACAGGGCTTTCATCCTACCAGAGTGTTTTTTACCACGACATTATGTCAAAGCCTCTTTTGAGCTTTAGGGAACATAAACAAGCCGTGAGCCTATCTGGAGAATGGAGTCGCCACCTAATTTTGTATTGGAAAAACGATGGTGGCATTTAATCTCTGACATCTGGACGTAAGCTACCCTTATTCCTTTAGAGATGGGTTCAAAAAGTTAGGTACGAGCCATTCAATCGACCTGGATATAAGTTCGGCTTCCACTAGGGTATACCCAATATCGATACCTTAAATTTGTTACATAGTCCACTTATGTTATTCGTATTGTGCACACATTCCAAATTTATCTTCTTTAAGCATGCAAGGTGATTTTCAATCAATACAGTTATATATTCATATAAAGAAAGAGGGTGAGAATTGAATTACATTCCTTTTCAAGGACGGGGGATACAGGATGGGATTATACCCTTTATTCTTCAATAACAAAGTAAATTTGCTTCTAAACACTTCAAAATATAGCATATTCTTGCAAACTAAGTATTCAATAATGGAAGGCATATTCATGCATAAATAATTAATCTTAAGTAATTAATTAGAGATTTAATAAAAATGAATTCTTTACTATCATATATGATTCTATTCAATGCTTATCAAGCCTCTTTAAGTATACATTCATCATAAATTCATAATTATTTAGTAAAAATTCTAAATAAAGCCATAAACTTAATCATGGCAATTTTACCTAGATTTGATAATTCTATAATGACATTCTAGCCTAATTATGACAATTCTAGCTTAATCATAGCAATCATAGTAAAATATGATAATTCTAGTCTAAACATGACATTTCTAGCCTAATTACATCAATAATGGCAAAACATGGCTGTATCATAATCATGGGAATTCTAGCCTAGTGCTATTTCCTCACACATACTTCAAAGCATTTATAAATTTGATTCCTAATCATGATTCTAAGGCATGTTATCTTAAGCATGATTCTAAACATCAAATGGAGTCCTAATCATGATTCTAAATAAATAAGGGATGGTAGACTTATCTTGAAATACTTTTCCACCTTGTAAAAAAAAGAAAGGGTTAAACAATTCTATAAAACCCTAATCATGCTTCTAAACATCAATATAAACTGTAAACATGCTTCTTCTAAGCATAAAGAAACCTAAACATATTTAGTTCTAAGAAAAAAAAAAGAAAAAAAAGAGAAGAAAATCAAGAGAGAGATAGGAGAGAGGACTACTCTTAAGACGTACCCTTTTCGAGTTAAGAGCAATATAAAATGCCCAAAAAATATTAAACTAGAAAAGGACTCCTTAGAATTCTCACAAGTGTGTCCTAGAAGGAGAGAGAGAGGATTTCTAGATGCCTTGAAAAGTGAGCCAACAGTATAGTTGGGGTTAAAAGTGACGAAGGAAAGAAATCGAGATTCTTTCCAAAAACTTTCCAAGGACAATCGACCGGCTACGGGAGGACTACCCACCAGTGGTAGGATAGCCAGTCGGTGGTGGTTCAACCATCTGTTGGTGGTTCCACTACCGACTAGTGGTTGGCCCACAGTCGGCCGATGGTGGCCCACTCTCCTATTATTTCTCCTTTTCTTCTTGTGTAGTCTTACCTGACCTTTGTCTATTTGATCATGCATAACTCTTTCAGTTCAACTTCGATTTATGAACCGTAAAATTCTATAAAAACTAGACATCCATGGTTTCATAAAAGCATATGACTCATTAATAGATTCTTTTTGGATTGATTTTTATGAATTTTCAAAGTTAGGTGTCGATTTTTTAGGTTTCTTGGTTCTTCACCTTAGCACACCTTTCTTTTCCTTTAACGGCAATTTGGTCATTTGATTTTGCTCAACATTCATTTGTGTTTCATCATTGAACTCAAAAATCAATTGTCTACAATTTGCTACCTACTTTGGAAGAGTTTTGTGAGACATAAACATCGACAAAGTACTCTTGCTTTATTTTACCCATTCCAAGTCTGACATCTGCACTCACGTCTACATTTCTTTTCGCTTCTTGATGTCTGCTCTTTGCTGCAATTCCTGCAGAAAGAGATGTGTTTGTATAAGGGCTTATATGCTCACTTAATGGGTTAAGTGCATTAATCTAATGCATGGAATGCACCCTTATGATGCATGAAGTGCAATCTTATAGTGTAAACAAATGCAATCTTCTAATGCATTGAGTACATCCTTATGATGCACAAAATACACTCTTTTAGTGCTAGATAAATGCATCTTTCTAATGCGCAGAATGCATCCTTATGATGCATGAATGAAACATTCTTCTAATACACCTCTTTCTTAGGGTTTTTAACACTTTTCAATGCTCATATTTTAAGTGCTTAAAACACTCTAAAGTACACATACTTCTTAGGGTTTTTAACATTCTTTAATACATTCTAAGGGCTTAAAAAACTCTTAAGTGCATCTACTTCTTAAGATTTTTAACACTCTTTAGTGTGTCTATTCTAAGGCTTTGTGCTTATTCTAAGGGCTTAAAACACTCTTAAGGGCTTAAAACACTCTTAAGGGCATCTATTTCTTAGGATTTTTGCTCATGCACATCCATTGGGGAAACATTGACCGTGTTATTCTTCTCAATCTCTTTAGATTCATCATTCAATGATCCCTTCATGAAAAATGAGGTATTCGACCGTTCTTGCAATTTCCTTCAAAATGGCAATCAGTTTTTGATGATGATTTCAAATTAGTTTTAGATCTTACCATGATCAGGTGTGCTCTTCCAGCTTTCTGGAGGAATTCTTCCATATGGTTCCAGTCAAAAGTTCCATTGACTGATGTTGTTCAGCTTTCTTTGTCAGTTGCTAAACTATTATCATGGCCTAGTGCTTATCACTAGTGTCGATTGAAAATTTTCCAGACTTTGCGTCAGTGTTGTTTTCTTTCTTTTCCTCTTTTCTTTTCCTATTTTATTTTTCTCTCTCTTCTTTCTCTCTTGTTTTTTTCTTTTCTTCTTTCTTCTTTCTTTTTTCTTCTTTCTCTCTTTTCCTTCCCTGTTTCTGTTCATTTTTCTTTTCTTTTCCTTTTCTTTTTTCTTTTCTTTTCTTTTCTTTTCTTTTCTTTCTTTTCCTTCTTTTCTTCCTCCTTTTTCTCTTTTCTTCTTCTTTTTTCCTTTTGGTTTTACCTTTTGCCCCTCTTTAGAGGGATTACCGGCTAGCTGTGGAGGGATCATCAGTCAGTTGTGGGACCACTGGTCGACAGTGGGCTTACTGCCTTCTGGTGGTGGGTGCTTTTGTAAAAATACCCTTCACCTTCCTGACCTTCAAACACATACAACTTCCTCGTTTTGCATTCAATTCGCCTATGATTTTCTCATACATGACTGTTTTGACTTCTCTTTTCTAATGGTGGGTCATCTAGTCCACCTTGGCGTTAGCAAGATTGATCCAATCCTAAAATCAACATGAAAGGTCTTTCAACGGATCGAGAGGTGCCTATTATGCATGACTGGGATTCTCATGCGATCAACCAAGTAAGTTTTCTTTCTTCTCTCTTTGTTATCCATTTTCTAGGAATATTCTAGGCATGTAGTCATGTTGATACTTCAATTTCTTGCTTTGGGATTACCATGAGAACAAGATGTGTGGTTTGTTATTTGGAGCCCATATTTAGTTTGAGGAGATTAAGAGTGAGGCCGTCAAGAGTAGGATTGCTATCATTGGCTTCCATGAGTTCATCACATACTTTTTGAGTGCTCCTCGTCATATTGATCGCCGAGCACTGGCTACTCTATCTAAGAGGTGGATGGACATGACTCACACTTTCTATCTTCTAGTTGGCGAATGTTGATGCTCGATTTTGTCTAAGCCTAACAAGTCCATGACAAAGCCCAAAACAAATATGAATCTGAATTTGTTACAAAGTCCACGGCCATGACACTTCAAATCAAATCAGTACAGTCTATAAAAAAGGCCTCTAAACTCTAAATATGATAGCCCAATATGAAAACCCTAGCTAGCACTAATTTGTACGTGCACATATTTTGTCATGTCGTACATTGGGCTATGGTTCAATGTATGATGGAGCCCAAAGGTCCAATACCTTGGAACTTTGCAAATTTGATTCTAAATCCTAATCTCAGTCAGTGTCCTAAAACTGTATTTAGCCTGACGCCAAGTGGACCTAAGCCACCCATAGGGCTATTTGGTGGGTTGTAGTTTGGTTGGTATAAATAGAAGACATGAGGCTCACTTAGCCTAATTCATTAAATCTAAGCCCACTTAGGGGGTATTTTGGTAATTAATAATTGAGGTTAAAAGGTGTAAGCAAGATGGTAAAACAGGGTTTGATTAGGATTAGAGGTCTTTTCTTGCATTATTTTCTTATTATTTTAAGACAAATATTAATTATTTATTTTCATGCATTATCTCACATTATCGTATATTATCTATATTAGATAAATACTTAGGTCTTATCCTTATCCAGATAAATAGACTCCTACTTTAATTATTAGTCCTACTATTCTATATTTATCAAGCAATTTTGTTCACTAATATAAAAGAGAGTCTTAGCATATGGTTTACTCATTCACATTCACCCAAATTATCTAGCAAATACACATATATCATCATTCAAAGCTTTTTGCACAATTTCAGTTAAAAACTCGGCCAGAAAAGTGTCTCATTTCTTATCAGTTCATACACAGCGTAAAACATTACTCCAGTGCATTCTGAGTTTACATGAATCATCACTTAGTTTGAACATAGTCATTTTTCAGTTAGTAACCTCAATTTGAGTCAACAGAGTTGGTCAATAACTTTTCCTTCTCGTCTTTTTGGAGCACTTGCATTATAGTCGTACTTTTTTTATCACACTGTCAAATTCAAGGATATTTCTAAATTGTTTCTTTTAGAGTTCCAGATTTAGTGAATGACTGAAACTGCTTTCTAAAATGGTTCTGGATCAATACATAGTATCACAGGTTTCTGGCATTCAAAATCGGTCTTTCAATCAAAATCAGCCCTTACATATACCATCACTTCTCTCTTCAGTTCGCTCCATCTCCAATTTCCCTTGAAGGAGTCCTCGACCTTTTCTTGTATGATCAACAAATATCTATAACACGAAACTTCCTGATTGACCAATAATTTTAAGGTGACATGGACCAACTCTCTAAATCCGGTCAGACATCTCACAACAACCAGAACATTTTGTACTTTTTTACCAAGAAGGACATTTTGTATTTTATTTTCTTCATTAACAATACAATTGTCTTTTCACTTTTTTCTATAAACTCAAGACGCAACATTAGGCGACTCCATTGGGGAGTCGGTTTGAGATATTGTATGGTGAACAAAGCAAAATCAACAATCTAGAGCAAACTCCAGAAACTGGGAGTGAACAGATGGGAAATCGAGAGAGAATAAAACTTCATAGAAAAATTCTTATAAATGAGTAAAAGAGCTAAAGAAAAGCTTGGATAGCGTAAAGGCAATTGTTCAAAACATGCAAGACACTCAGGAGATTATTATTGAAGCATTCAAAGAAATTTGTGTAGATGTTCATCCGAAGGAAAGCAATAATGGAACAAAGAATAATAAGATCAATGCATTAGCAAGTAAGAAGTCAATCGAATCCAACACATCACTCGCACAAGTAGATATCATGGCTTTGGTCCAGAGAGAATTGAGTGGGAATAATTTAGATTCAATCTACGTTCTTTAGCCTCCTTATTTGCAGGAAATCATGCTCAAACCATGTCCTCCTTATTTGTTTGATTGGAGAAAAGGTAATTTGAAGGAGCATGTTGCTTGTTTTCTGTATATGTTAGGGTCATTTATTGGAGATCTCGATTCATGGCTCAGAGAGTTTTCCAAATCACTCACTGTTAGGGCTTACACCTGGTAAACTTCTTTAGTTGCTGGATCAATTCGCTCTTGGGATGAAGTAGTTGAAAAATTCTACAAGAAATATTTCCGGAATGAGGAAAAGGTGACTATGGTGTAACTTAACATACTAAACAAACGGCTATAGAATCCTTAGTATATTTTGTGAGAAGAATCAGAGACTTGGCTCTAGAATGTTGTACGGAACACGATGAGGTTGAATAGTAGAGACTTGTTTCAGCAACATTATTTTAGATTACATGAATTTTTTGGACGATGCCAACATCATGTAGTTTGCCAAATTGCTAGAGTCAGCCAGGAAGACAATTGCATCAATCAAAATCATCCCGAAGAATGTTAGACCAGAAAGGAAGGAATGTGGTACCCATAGTCATACTTTTTTTGTATAAAAGAAACCGAGGTTCAACAAAAAGGAGAAAAGCAGAAACTTTATGGGTTATCCTACTACTCTATGTGCATCAAAAGAACTAGACAGTATTTTAGATCGAGGATAAATTGATCAAGCTACCTTTTGTTAGACCTATCAATTGAACAAGAAAAGCTATACCCAGCGTATTGCAAATGTAACCGACGAATAGGTCATTCAACCATGACTGGCCAAGTGATGCGAAAGATTGCTCATGAGAAGATAGTTGATGGGACTTCGAACTCCTAGAACACAAGCAAGCCATTAAAGAGGATCCATTACCACAACATAGACAAATAAGGGTCACTATGGCTCATATAGTGTCAAAGGAAGAAGAAGACAACATAGAAGCACTTTCTGTAGTTGTTCTACAGATACATGAAGAAAAGAAGGAAATCATAACAACCCATTTTTCGATCTTTATAGCACAATTCAAAGTTTAAATCTTTGTTTGATCAGATGGGTTATGGATCGTAAGCCAAAATCGCTACAACAGAAGCTTTAATGCGGGTTTCATTAGAATATGGGCTAAAATGCTACACATTTGAATCCAGAACCAACAAATCATTCCTAGAAAGCATGAATGCAATAACTTTCGTTGATGAAGACATGGGACCTCTTTATACAGATCATGGTAGGCCCCTCTATCTTGAAGCTTAGATCAATAATGTAATGATTAGAAGAGCATTGGTAGACACAGGTTCCTCTATCAATATCATTCCACTATTAGTTTTAGAAGCAACAAGAATTTTTCAGAGGAAGATAGCAAGGAATCCAACCAAAATTGTAGGATTTGGGAACAACACAGAAAAATCTATTGGTTCAATACAGATAGACCTTTCTGTTGGGCCAATTTGAGCTAACACCTGATTCCATGTACTGGATGTAAATGTAAGTTATCAAATTTTACTTGGAAGACCTTGGTCGAATAGACACAAATTGATGGTGTCGACATATCATCAATGTGTAAAAGGAAGGCTAGGATTCAAGCTTGTCAGAATTCTAACAAATCAAGCTCCTTTTGATAGAATAGAAAGCCTGGCAGATGTAGAATTCTACGATGAATTCATGATTACTGAAATAGGATCCCCTCTCAACGTGCAAGCGATAGCATTACCAAAGTGGCAAGAAGACCTATGCCAAATTTTACAAGAAAAGAAACGTGAGAAGAAAGGAGGTGAGAATAAATCTGTCTGCAGCACCAAAACCAAGCTTCTGGAAGGAAAGGTAGTTCATTGATTATGACGGTGTTTGGGACCTAACCATAATGGCTAGGAGGGTCCTAGAGAAGCAGATTTGTATGTTACAATAGGAATGTAAGTTCAAATAGCAAAAGAAACTTTGACACTAAAAAATGACATAAAATTCTAGCTATGCCAAAATGTATGCAAGATGATTTTGACACTGTGATAGAAAGCATGGAAGACGTTGACCTTAGCCCAGACCTAGCCAAATTGTAGAATGTCTTAATTGGCACTCATCTCTCTGATAAAAAAAGAAGAAGAATTGATCAGAGTACTTAAACAATATAGAGATTTGTTTGCATAGGGATATGAAGACATGTCAGGTTTGGATCTAGGTATGGTATGTCATGCTTTAAATATTCAATTGGGATTTAATCCAGTTAAACAACCTCAAAGAAATTTTCGTCCCAAAGTAGAAGCTAAAATACAATTACAGATAGAAAAGTTGACGGCTGCTAGATTTATCAATCCAATTGCTCACCCAACTTGGCCAGCTAATGTTATACCTATCAAAAAGAAAAATGGCCAGATACGTGTCTGTTTAGATTTTCGTGATCTTAAAAAAGCCTACATCAAAGTTGAATTCCCTCTTCCAAACATGAACATTCTTATTGATTCCACTACTAGTAATGAAATGTTCTTGTTCATGGACAGATTTAATGGATATAATCAGATAAAAATGTCTCAAAAACATGCTCACAAAACAACTTTTCGAACACCTTTTGGCAATTTTTACTACACTATAATGCCATTTGGTTTAAAAAATGTTGAAGCTACCTACCAACATGCAACGATTGCAATTTTCCACGATATGATGGGACAAGAAATTGAGGACTATGTTGATGACTCGGTCGTGAAGTCAAAACTTAGGGAAAATCATACAAAAATCTTGAACAAGGTATTTGAAAGATGTTGACTATACAATCTAAAAATGGACCTAAAGAAATGTGCATTTGGAGTTTCATTCAGTAAATTTCTAGGATTTGTTATACATCAGAGAGGAATTAATGGTGACCTAGTCAAAGTTCAAAGCATTTCCTCCATAAAATTCTAACATCTAAGAAGGAATTGAAGAGTTTATTAGGAAAATTCTCATACATACGAAGATTCATTCCTGGATTAGTTGCTTTTATTTCAACTTTTACCCTTTTGCTTAAAAAGAAGATAGAATTTTGCTAGAAGGAAGATCACAATCAGGTACTATAGAAAATTCAAGAACTAATTGCCACTCTGCCAACTATGAGTGCCCCAATCAAAAGAAAGCCTTTGAAAATCTATCTTACAACCACAACCACTACAATCGGAGCCTTGCTTGCACAAGACAATAAGGAAGGGAAAAAAACCTGAAATCTACTATATCAGTGGACAAATGAATGAAAGTGAAGGAAAGTATTGGAGAGTTGAACATCTTTGTTTGGCATTAATCTATGCTGCTCAAAAGCTGTGACACTATTTTTTGGGTCATAACCTATAACTCATGGTGAAGACAGATCCGCTCAAGTATCTGCTCACAAAACCCATACTATTTGGGAGACTAGAAAGATGGTTATTATAATTGAGAGAGTATGGCATCACTTGGGTTATACCAAAGGCAATTAAAAGTTAAGCTGTGATAGATTTGATTACTGCATTTTCAAGAAATAATGAATTTGTTTTATCCAAAGAGATAGTTGGGGGTTTGTCAGAAAAATGTGCAGAAGCAAAAACATCAGAAGAAATCTAGACCTATTATTTTGATGGAGTAGCAATGACCACAAAAGTGGTAGCAGGAGTCACTCTAATAGATCTAGAACGAAATTCTTTATCATGGGTAATAAAATTGATATTTTTAGGAACAAATAATACAACAGAATAGGAAGGAGTAATTACAAGGCTGTGGACACTAGATTTTAAGGCTTCATGATGAAATAAAGATGAATATTGATTAAAAGAAATGACTGAAATGCCCTTGGAAGCTGAAAAGAAAAGGGTGAGAAGGAACTGACGAAGGATCTCAAAAACTAACATGTGAATTCAAAGAATCACATAAATTAATCCAGAAAGAGTTTGTTGATGAGTTATATACCATTGTGATGGATGTCTAGTTTTTGTAGAAATTTACGGATCATGAAATTGGAATTAAACTCAAAAAGTTATGCACGATTGAACAGATGAAGGTTAGAAGGGGTTACAGTGAAAAGTGCCAAAATAGAAAGGACTGAAGGAGAATGGCTGCCCCACTATTGACCGACAGCTGCCCCACTATCAGACAGCTGCCCAGTGGTTTGCTAACAGCCACCCAACTATTGTTCATGTATTTTTGGAATTTTTTGATTAACACCTTCCTTTTTTGTTTCTTTACTTCCTTTTTCAGCTTCACCCCTTCTCTATATAAACAACCCCCTTCTCACTTTGTAAGACACACTGATTATTGAGAATAATCATTTCTTCTCCCTCTTGAAGACACGCTCGAGAATTTGAGAAGTTTTTTTAGGCGTTCTATTACTCTAAACCTGGAAAGGGTACGTCTTGAGAGCAGTTCTCTCTTCTCCCTCCTATTTTCTTGTTTACTTTTCTTGCTTAGGACTAACCATGATTGGGTTTTATTTTGCTTAAAATAGGCATGTTTAAGATTTAATTTAATGCTTAGAAGCATGCTAGGGTTATTATGAATTGTTCTAACCCTTGTTTGTTTTGCGAGATGGATAAGCGTATCAAGGTAAGTATGTTTTCCCTTCTTTAGAAGCATGTCTAGAAATTTATTTTCTTTGTGAATGCTTAGAAACATGCTTAGGAGCACATGATTAGAATCATGGTAGGAGAATTTATATTTGCTTTGATATATGCTAGGAAATAACATAAAATAGGTAAGAATTACCATATTATCCCTTGAAAGCTTTGATTGAGCTAGAAGAGCCTTGTTTGATTTCAATTGTTTGGATTAGGCTAGAAATGCCATGATAATATGAATTAATATGAATTATGCTAGAATAGCAACAGGTATAATGTCATGATAGAATTATCAAATCTAGGTAGAAGTGCTATGATTCTAGATTATGACTTTGTATTGAATTAATTGATTTATGAATATACGAATATACTATGAATATATCATGTTTAGAAGTGCTATTGTATGATGTCATGAAGTGATGGTGGACTCACATTGATGGTGAGGGACCATTACTTATAATTGAATGATTGTATGAATGCTATTTTTGAAGTGGTTAGAAATATAATTACTTTATTTATTGTTAAAGAACAATCAATGTAATCCTCTTCCCCTTCCCACATGTTTGAAGGAATTTTAATTCTATTGTCCTCCCTCTTTCTATGGATGAATATATAACTTTTGTTTGATTGAATTAATGAAGATTAAATGAAATGTGTGCATAAAATGAACAACTTAAGTGGACTATGTAATAGAATGAGCTATTTTAATTTCATATACCCTAGTAGAGGCTAGATTTTTATTTGGGTGAGGCGATTGGCTCGTACCTAACTCCTCGAACCCATCTCTGAAGGGATAAGGGTAGTTTAGGTCTTGAAGTGAAGGATCATATTACCCTTATTCATTCCCAATTAAATACTTAGGTGGCGACTTCGTTTCTCCAGACATGCCCATGACTCGTTTATATTCCCTTAAGTCTCAAAAGAGGCTTTGACATAGTGTCGTGGTCGCAAATGCTCTGGCAGGATGAAAGCCCTGTTCACAGTGGCGACTCCATTGGGGATAACAGAAGTTGATTTCGATTAGGATACCAAATTTTAATACCTCATGATGGTATAATGAGCACAAACTACCTAAACTAGCTTTGTGGCATTGGCATGAGAATTCTTTGGCTTCATTCGACCCCTAGATGACTCATGTTGGTGTCACTAGCTTCGAGCAGGTGTTTGGTATAAAAAGAGACCGGCCCAAAGGGACATCTCTCGCTTGAAGGAGCCCAGACCTTTGGACCCTTGAGACTCGAGCCCATATAGACGACTCTAGAAATTTTCAATAGAATGAATTTTCAAAACCCATGTTGAAATGCATGTCTATGGATGTAAATTCCCTATGACTAGAATAACATTGACTCAACCTCATGAAACCATGAACGAATACCACATGTTAAGTCACCCATGAGAACAAAATGTGGACAAGTGCCATAAGTTAAGGTTATCATGACATTTAAAAGCCATGTTATGATAATCATGGAGAATCCAACATCAACATATTTGTTAGAAATAGGTAAGAGAATCTCGCGTTCCCATATTCCATGATGGTGTCTTTGGAATGAGGCCAAAAATCCTAGGAATAGAGACTTGACTCTATATGTGTGGGAGAGATAAGGTTGGAAGGCTGAAAGCGTGTTTGTGCCCTTGCATGAGCTTGTATCATATCATGCATACATGCATGCATGCATGGTATTAACACCTTTGTTCTGTAGCCATTATAGCTTAGATTAGACGAGATGGTCATTTGCCAATACAAGAAGAATCAGTCATTGAAATGGCCGTATCTAACAATAACAACCAAGAGATGGCCCAATTGAGAGTTGACATGACTACACTCTAACAATAGATGGACATATCGAAGCACTCCAAAATAGGACCAACCACATGAATCAATCATTGCCCGAAGGTTATGGTGATGGTAATGGTGAGACTAGCCAAAGAAGGGCTCAGGGGAAAAGCCCAACTAACCAAGACGAGCTCGATTCAGTCAAGCAGTTCACCAAGGATATGGAGAAAGTCCAATTTCTCTTGAAGAAGAAAGGGTTGAAAGGGGTCAAAGACCTACATGATATCTTTCTCATGAGGGATAATGATTTGCCTCCCAAGTTTTGTGTACCAGATTTGCCCATGTTCAATGGAGAGGGCAATCTAAAGACACATCTAAGATAGTATACTGCTGTCATGGCCACCGCTTTTTGTCAAAGGAGTACATCTTGAAGTACTTCATGCTCTCCTTAGAAGATGATTGATGTGTTCGAAACTAGCAAGTATACTAGTCGCACAAGTAATAAAGTGATAAGTAAGATATCGTTCCCACAAGGATTGATTCTAATTGAATTTGTTATTTCCAGCAACAATTAACTAAATGGGGGGTTTTGTTGGTTGATTAACTAGATGAAAAACTGAATACGACGGTAATTAATGAATAACACAATGCAAACTTAATTGAAATGGGAATTAATCAATGATAGAACTCTTGTTAAGGGATCATTCTCCATCACAAGATATGGATTTGCGAATTAATTGTAGAATTATCATCCAATTACACCATTGAAATTATCAACCGTAGATAACAATAAGCTCTGTTATCCCAATCTTTCCTTACTTTGTTGTTAAATAAAACAGGCTCTTTATTTAATCTCTATCCATTAAACAACCTAGAACAAGCTCTCTAAATTTAATTCAATGGATGCATTATGATAAGAAAGATAGGTTGATCTAAGCAATAAACACACAAGCTCGGATTATTTAACTTAGGTTGTATTCTCCAATTGCAATCTCTGATCACAATTTTGCTACTAAGGATTAGAAATTCAAGACAATTACGGATCAAGATTTCTAGTCTAGCAATAGACAATATCTAGATTATATTCAGTTGGCCACCCAAATACAATCCAGCAAGCAATCATAAGCATTAAACATGGGAAAATACAAGCAACTTCAATTAGAGAATTGGATAACAACTTCTTGCACAATCAACTTCACAAAAACCATATCAAGGGCTTTGAAATCACCCTCAACCAATTCAGATTTAGTTACACATATTCAAGAATACAAATACAATACAACATGGAGACATTCCAGAAAATGAAAGGGAAAGGGAAAAACTTAGCAAATCTGATGAAATCTCTTAGGATTTGTAGTTCTTCCTCTTTCCAAGCCTTCCTTAATCTCCTTCAAGAACTCCAAGAGATGAGAGAAATCCAAAGATGCAGCCTCCTCCACGTTCTCCCCTCTTCAAGTCATGAAAATAAAACCCTAAAATATGTTTATATACTCCGCTACAGTAACCTGCTACAGTGTCCCGTATTATACATGCTATAGTGATTTGTGGAATTATATTTCTACACTTCTCACACTGTTTTGATTATAACTTTCGGTACACTGAATGGATTTATGAACCGTAAATTTCTCTAAAAATAGACTTCGAGAGCTTTCCAACGGTATATAACATGTCATTGGATTCATTGTATATCAAGACAATTAAATCCGAGAAGATGGTTGACTAGCAGAGGTGAAAATGAAGGGTTTTACTCCATTTTTGTGCAAGTTGCTCCAAAACTCCTACAAATATCAAAACCACACAAAAACATAAAAATACCAAGGATTATAGCAAGGAAACATAGATGAATTGATATGAAAATGATACATAAATAGACACCTATCAATGATACAGTAGTATGGTACCACGATCTTCCCAAAAGAGTTCCAGAAGATTGGGAGGAGCTTTCCAAAAAATTTGTAAAGCAGTACCACCATAATACCCAACTAGGGGTAACTTTGAGGGATTTGGAGACGACTCGTTGGAAACCCAACGAGACTTTTTTGGACTACCTAGTTCGTTGAAAGACCAAAGTTGTTAAGATGACCACAAGGCCATGGAGAAGGACCAGGTCTGTATGGTAATCAATAGAACCCATGCCTTTATCAGGGATAGACTGGCAGACTTTCTGATCAAAACCTTTGAAGACTTGTATGATTCAGGTATCCAAATAGAAGTTTTGGTGGCTAGGTAGAAAAGAAGCAACAACAACTACCCCATAAGAAATCAAGGGCAGTATCACCAAACTAGCAGCTCAGATGACGAGGATGTAAAAGAGCATCAACCAAGAAAGTTCAGTCAATTGGGACTAAAGCATTTGAGGAGATCCGTGCCCAATATGTGTTATTTCCCTTGACACCAAAGCCTCTGTAAAACCCACGATAAGCTAATCACAAGCATCATAAATATTGTGATTTCTACCAACAAACTGGCCATATCAAACAACAAATGCCATCGCCTTCAACATGAGATACAAGACCTGATTGATAATGGAAGAATTCCTGTCCCAGAGAAAGAATAATGATGTTTTGAATTGCTTTGTTTTAAGAATGTTATGTTTGTGAGTTGTGTGTTCTTTTGATGATCATTGATAAAGTCATGATACTCATTAGAAATAGATTTTTGGTAATACATGAGATTGTGTTGTTTGCATGCTTGACTTTTTTTTTGCTAGATGAGTTTCTTTTTTGATTCTTCAATCATTTGAGCACAATAGCCATGAATATTGAACTTAATATCACTTAAAGAAATTTTATGTGAATAAAGCTTAGTGTTGAGATCTCATAGGACTCTAGAATCGATTTGATCACCACTCGAGGCGAAATCCTAGGCTTCACAATATGAGGGAAGTGATTTAGGCCTTTTTTGGATCGATTGAGTCTTTCAAGCCCACCTATACTTTCTTTATTGTCCCTAGTGCACCCCATCGAGCCTAATCAAGCATTTTCTTTGTCAAACCACAAAATTTATCCTAACACTGAAATTTTTTTTCCTACATGGTACCCTTCACTCATAGAATATGACCGTTCTAGAAAAAAAAAAGAAAAAAAAGCATTGAGAGCCATGCATATGGGAGATTGAAAGGAAGTTGACAAGTTTTTGTTCGATTTTGAGCTTGTAGAAGAAAGAAAAGAAAAGAAGAAAAAAAAAAAGAAAAGAAAAAAAGAAAGAAGAAAAAATAGAAAAAAGAAAGAAAAAAAAAGAGTGCTACTTCCATTGCTTGTAATGTTTAGGGGTGTAGCCACTCAAAATCAAAAGCAAGACAAATGTGGTGGATGAAGACTCCAAGTTCAGAGGTGTAGCCATTCAAAATTGAAACATGGTGATGAAAATGATTTGATACTCTCAATTAAAACCTGGAATGGTTATATGACTATAGGCAAGTTAACCTTATAAATTCCTTTACCATACCTTGAGCCAAGCTTGACATTACAAGCTTGATAAAGCCCTAATGATCCTTGATGTTGTGATGAGACTACATAGTGGTGTGAAAAGTGGGCTTATGGTAGTCTTTCTATCTTTAGAGATTGATCACTAGTTTCTATTTGCATAAAGCTATTCGAGTTCAATAAGTGAAGCATGATTGGCTATACACACACACACACGAAGAATCTTGAATGAAATTATTCTGGCATTAGAGTCGAAATAATGAACAATCACGATGTTAATGCATTACCCTTGAGCTATCGAATTTGAGAAATCTTTGAAGAATTCAAATGTGAATCAAATTGATGCACAACTCACTTTAGCATTTCAACTTATTGTTGGAGGACATTGGAAGTGTTAAAAACATGTTAAGAAGAAAAAAAAAATCTGTCAATAGTTCCCATCAAGGCAGCCTTGCCACCAACAGTGAAGAAGTAAGATATATGAAAGAAGTTAGCCATTTCATCTAGCATAGATATCTACAAAGAAGGAGGAATAATGCTCTCAAAGCTAGATTCCCCAAGACATTATTAAACTCTTCATACAAGGGGCAAAGAATTGCCCATTCATCTTAAGAAGTGAAAAGAAGAAAGGAGGGGCAAAGAATTACCCTAGCCATCTTGGAAACATGGCAGATAGAATTGCCTCAATCATCTCGAAGGACGTGTAAAGAATAGTGCTTGAAATAGGCAGATTGACTATTTGCTAGAGGATTGTTTTAAGCATTTAAAGATTCATTGCACGAGTCTGCAATGCCAAAAGTCTCTCCTTGCTCATCGCTAAGTCATCCTCAGTATCTTCTCATAAGAAGAAAAAGCTAGCCTAGATTCGGTCCGTACCTTCAATGATCACCTAGCCCAAGAAGCATACATATTTAGCATCAACACAGAGTATGCATACATGAATTATAAATCCTTTTCTTAGAAGAAGCATGATCTAGAATGAAGCATAGTCCAAAAGTGACTGGGTTTTACAGAATCATAATTATGAAATACTGGAGGTAACTGCAAAGGAAATAGGCTCAATACTTAGAGGAATAGTAGTAACGGCATGATGTGCAAGTCAGTCTCGATGAGACCTAGTTGAAGTAGCATGATGTGCAAGTCAGTCTTGATGAGACCTAATTGTAGTAGCACGATATGCAAGTCAATCTCGATGAGACCTAATCGTAGTAACACGATATGCAAGTCAGTCTCGATGAGACCCAATTGCAACAGCATGATATGTAGGTTAGTCTCAAGGAGACCAAATGGAAGCAGCACGATATGCAAGCTGCCTGGATCAGGCTTCTCAATTTAGCACGATGTGCAAATTGTTTAGATTAGGCTCCTCAGTCAGCACGATGTGCAAAAATAGCCTGGATTAGGCTCTTTAGTCGGCACAATATGCAAGCTGCCTAGATTAGGTTTTTCAGTTTAGCATGATGTGCAAATCGCTTGGATGAGGCTCCCAACTTAGCACAATGTGTAAGCCACATGGATCAGGCAGCTCAATCTCGATGAGAATTCTATCAAGAAGCACGATGTGCAACGGTAGCTTCATCTCGATGAGATTTCTCTCAAGTAACACGATGTGCAAATTTAGCTCCATCTCGATGAGACTTCCCTCAAGAAGCAGGATGTGCAAAGATAGCTTCATCTCGAAGAGCTTTCTCTTAAGCAGCACGATGTGCAAAGTTAGTTCCATCCCGATGAGACTCCCTTCAAGAAGCACGATATGCAAAAGTAGCTTCATCTCGAGGAGATTTCTCTTAAGTAGCACGATGTGCAAAGTCAACTCCATCTTGATGAGATGCCTCTCAAGCAGCATGATGTGTAAAGGCAGTTTATCTTGATGAGATTTCTCTCAAGCAGCACGATGTGTAAAGTTAGCTCTATCTCGATGAGACTTCTTTTAAGCAGCACAATGTGTAAAGGAAGCTTTATCTCGATGAGACTCAACAATCACCTGAAGCAACATGATGTGTTAAAAACCTGGATCAAGCAATTCAAGTAGTGCCATGTACAAGATGCTTGAAACGAAAAATATTATGAGAAGGATCACCATAAAAATGAGAACTGCCACAGTTAAAGACAATCGAAGAGGACTACTATTTTGAAGAAGAAAGTTCAAGTTTGATGTTCACCTTGAAGAAAGCATCGCCCTTGAAGCAGGCATCCACTTTGAAGAAAGAATGTCCCCTTGAAGAAGACATCTACCTTGAAGAAAGAATTCAAAGTCCACCTTTAAGAAGGGATCTTGAAAAGGAAATTTAAAGTTTAGCTTAAAAAAGAAAGTCCCCCTTAAAGAAGGAAGTTCACCTTGAAGAAGGGATTTAAAGAAGAAGAATTTAGAAAGAAATTTGAGCCACATTGAAGGATATATTTTTGATAACCGGACCCACATGAAATAATTACTATGAAGACTAGAAAGAAGTTTCATTGGGAGACAATATCGAATACGATAAAATCTAGAGCTTATTTGAATTTACCATAATGAATTGTTTGACATTTTGTAAGAACTTGCAAGAACAATGAAGAGATCCCTAATGAATTCGAGAATCAACAACTTGATATGAACTCCCTAGTGAAGGGTCATATGAATGTAAAATCTGAAGAGATCAATAGCAAAGAATGTTAAAGCATAATGAATCAAGTATTTGCCCTTGTGGACTAGAAGAAATCAAGAATAGAAAGAAGAATACTTGGAAAAAGGGCATGAAACCTAATGAATGCAAAGACTGAAAAGATTAAAGAAGAATAAAGAATACTTAGAAGAAAGGCATGAAACCCAATAAATACAGAGTCTGAAGAGATCAAAGAAGAATACTCAGCTGAAGGTATGAAGAATAAAATGGTCTAAAGACCGTGAAGCAGTGCATGATAGACGAGTTCCTGATGGGAGTACGTTAGAAGAAACCCTGAGAAGTAGGTACACTTAAGAGTGTTTTAAACCTTTAGAATAGACACAAGTCCTATGAAGAGGCATAATGAAGAGTGTTGAAAACCCTAAGAAGCAGTGCACTTAATAGTGTTTTAAGCCCTTAGAATAGGCACAAGCCTTGAGAAGAGGCACACCAAAGAATGTTGAAAACCCTAAGAAGTAGGTACACTTAAGAGTGTTTAAAGCTCTTAAAATAGGCACACTGAGAAGTGCTAACAAACCCTAGGAAGTAAGTGCATTGAAGAGTGGTAGAAACCCTAAGAAGCAGGTGCATTGAAGAGTGTTTCATCTTAGCTTCATAAAGATGCACTTCATGCATTAGAAGGATGTATTTATTTGCACTAGAAGAGTGCACATTGTGCATCATAAAGATGCATCTGTCCGCACTAAAGGAGTGCCTTGCATGCACTAGAAGATGCATTTTAGCTCTCGAGTGGCACATTAGCCCTTATATGGCACGCACTACAAGAAAAAATGCAGTAAAAAAAACGACACCAATGGCATCGCCAAATATAGTCTATTTGGTTATATTTGACAGTCGGTCAAAATGTCAAATATAATAACACCCGTATTTGTCACATAAAAGCGCCAAGTATAACGGTAAAGATACAGAAGAAAAAATTACATATTTGTCACTTTTTTTGTCAAATTTGTTAGGTTGTAACGGTCAAATTCTTTGAATTGAAACATATTTATCGCTTTTTGCCCGATAAATATGGTTAACTTTTTTAATTTTGTCATATTTGACGCTTTTTAAACGATAAATATGATTTTATAATGGTTATTTTTTTGAATTTGATCATATTTGATGCTTTTGAACTGATAAATATGGTTTTATAACCGATGATTTTTTTAAAATTTTATCATATTTGGCGCTTTTGAACGATAAATATGGTTAATTTTTTAGAATTTTTTTATATTTGGCACTTTTTGAACTGATAAATATGATTATATTTTTGAATTTCATCATATTTGACACTTTTAAATGATGAATATGGTTTTCTAATAGTAAAAAGATTTTCCAACTTGATAAAATTTGTCACTTTATGAACGATAAGTATGAATTCTCTATCAAGATATATATTTGGCCTTTTTTTGACCGCCTAAGGCTGCCGAATTCAAATAAATATCCCACAAAGTTCTTAAATTGCAGAGATTTTATTGTATCAAAGCTGCCATGCGAAGCTCATAAATCAATATCCCACCTTATAAAAAAGCTAAAACCGATTTTATGAAAACATTGCAAGATCACAAATCAAATGCTGTGACTAATGTGCGGCAAAGAGAAAAAAAACCCATATGATCCTTTCTTCTCGTGGTGATCCCGATAAACGCTGAAAAGACTTTACAAATACCGGACTCTAGAAGGCTCAACAACACCGCTATGACATACAACTCTTTAGGAAATCCACTCCCTCGACACCTGTGAGAAGAAGAATGAGAAGAAAGTTGTCAGAAACTGATCGAGTAAATATTGTCTAAGGTCTAATCTCTCAAATTTGAACAGAATATTATCACATATGATATTCATATGCTGAAGAAACATTTCACATCCCATCAAAAAAGGGGTTACAGAAAGTATAAAACCAGTAGATATATTTTGTGCATTCTCAAAGTGTTTAATATGCGTCATTGACTTACTAGAAGGTTGTCTGCTTCAGCATCCAATAAACTCTGCACTTCACCAGGATCATGTTTAAAGGAAATTTGATAAGTGTCTATTTAAATATCTTTTTCATATCAATTCATCCATGTTTCTTTGCTATATTCCTTGGTATTTTTATGTTTTTGTGTGGTTTTGATGTTTGTAGGAGTTTTGGAGCAACTTGCACAAAAATGGAGTAAAACCCTTCATTTTCACCTCTGCTAGTCAACCATCTTCTCGGATTTAATTGTATTGATATACAATGAACCCGATGACATATTATATACCGTTGGAAAGCTCTCGAAGTCTATTTTCTGGAGAAATTTACGGTTTATAAATCCATTCAGTGTACCAAAAGTTGTAATCAAAACAGTGTGAGAAGTATAGAAATGTAATTCCACAAATCACTGTAGCATGTATAATACGGGACACTGTAGCAGGTTACTGTAGCAGAGTATATAAACACATTTTAGGGTTTTATTTGAATAACTTGAAGAGGGGAGAACGTGGTAGAGGCTGCAGCTCTGGATTTCTTTCATTTCTTGGAGTTCTTGAAGGAGAAAGAAAGCTTGGAAAGAGGAAGAACTACAATTCAAAGAGATTTACATCAAAATTGCTAAGTTTTTCCCTTCCCTTTCATTTTCTGGAATGTCTCCATGTTGTATTGTATTTACCACGTTCTTAAACATGTGTAACTGAATCTGAATTGGTTGAGGGTGATTTCAAAGCCCTTGATATGGTTTTTGTGAGTTGATTGTGCAAGAAGTTGTTATCCAATTCTGTAATTGAAGTTGCTTGTATTTTCCCATATTAATGCTTATGATTGCTTGCTGATTGTATTTGGGTGGCCAACTGAATATAATCTGGTTGTTGTCTATTGCTAGATTAGAAATCTTGATCCGTAATTGTCTTGAATTTCCAATCATTAGTAGCAAAATTGTGATCAGAGATTGCAATTGGAAAATACAACCTAGGTTAAATAATCCGAACCTGTGTGATTATTGCTTAGATCAACCTGTCTTTCTTTTTGTAATGCTTCCATTGAATTAAACTCAGAGAGCTTATTCTAGGTTGTTTAATGGATAGAGATTAAATAAGAGCTGTTTTATTTAACAACGAAGTAAGGAAAGATTGGGGTAACAGAGCTTGTTGTTATCTACGGTTGATAATTTCAATTGTAATTGGATGACAATTCTATGATTAATTCGCAAATCCCTATCTTGTGGTAGAGAAGGATCCCTTAACCAGATTTCTCTCATTGATTTTTCACTCAAATTAACTTTCTGTTTTGTTATTCTTATTTGCATTCTTATTTCATTTAGTTAATCATTCAACAAAACCCCCCTGTTTAATTTATTGTTGCTGGAAAATAACAAAATTCAATTAGAATCAATCCTCGTGGGAACGATATCTTACTCATCACTTTATTACTTGTGCGACTAGTATACTTGCTAGTTTCGAACGCATCAAGTTTTTGGCGCCGTTGCCTGGGATTGATTTTCTAATCGATTTGTTATTTTGTTTTCATTGTTGATTCATATTTTTGTTTGTCTTTCTTTTTTGATTGTTTGTGTTTAGACGACATGGCAGTAAACTTCCATCAATTCAGTGGCGGATTTGAGCCACAACTACCATGGAGAGTAAATGAGGTAAGCACTCCGAACATTGAACAACAACTTTTTGAGTTAACTTCTCTTGTGAAAAACATGGCTGTAAGACATATGCAGAAATCTTATGCATGTGAGGTATATTGTACCATGGAGCATCCAATCGACATGTATCCAACTTTGCAAGGAGATATGGAACAAGCCAATGCCATGGATGGATTTCCAGGATAAACAAGGCAATGGTATGATCCCTTCTCTAACACTTACAATGCTGGATGGGAAGATCACCCTAATTTTAGTTACTGGAATCATCAACCAATCGTCCCAAATGTCATACCAAATCAACTACAAGGTTTTAATCAACCTAGAGTGCAGCAACCATTTCAAATGCAACAACCACCAATGCCACAACCAGCACCACAACCAGATCCAGAAAATTCAGGTATGTCACTCCAGGATATTATTAAAGCACTTGCCACTAACACAATGCAATTCCAGCAGGAAACTGGGGCAAGTATCCAAAACCTGGCAAATCAAATGGGACAATTGGCTACTAGCATGAGCAAATTCGAGGGCAAAGACACAGAAAAATTATCTTCTCAAATGGTGATCAATCCAAGCGAGACTGCTAGTGCGATAACTTCCCGAAGTGGGGAGCAATTAGATGTCTTACCAGGAAAATTACAAACTGATGAAGGAGATGACACCACATCCACCATGAACAAAACATTAACTTCTCAGGTAAATCCTATAACTCCTCCACTTTTTTCTAGTAGATTTGCAAAATCGAAGAATGAGGAACAAGAGCAGAAAATCCTGGAAACTTTTTGCAAAATCGAGGTAAATATACCACTTCTGGATTCTATCGAGCAAGTACCTTGTTATACAAAATGTCTCAAGGAGTTATGCACCAGCAAGAGAAAGTTAAAAGGGAATGAGAAAGTAAGTGTGGGGAAAAATGTTCCAGCTGTATTGCAAAGAAAAATTCCTACGAAATGCAAATATCCAGGTATGTTCACCATTCTATGCACCATTGATAATACCAAGTTTGAAAAAGTTATGTTAGATTTAGGAGCATCTATTAATGTCATGCCATATTCTATTTATACTTCTTTAAATCTTGGACCTTTTGCGAAAACTGGTATTACTATTCAACTTGTTGATCATTCTAATACATATCGCAAGGGAGTTGTGGAAGATGTGCTTGTGCAGGTGAATCAATTGGTTTTCCCAGCAAACTTCTATGTCCTTGAAATAGAGGATGAGACATCTCCTAATCCAACTCCGATTCTTTTCGGGAGACCATTCTCGAAAACTGTTAGAACCAAGATTGATGTTCATGATGGCACTCTTATCATAGAGTTTGATGGCAAGGTGATATGTTTCAATATTTTTGAGGCAATGAGGTACTCTAGTGACTTACATTCTGTTTTTGCAGGTGACGTTGTTGATTCTTTGCCACAACAATATTTTGAGTTAACTCGCAAGAATGGATTGGATGTAGCTATTAGTGAGCATATGGGGACAGAAAATTTCAATGAGTCAGGAATTTTGATACAAGTGCCCAAAGAAATGGAGGAAGTTGTGGCAAGCTTAGATGAGACCATAGCAATAACCACAAATAGGTATGATGTTTTGTACATTCAATTTACTTTATCTAATGAGAAACTTCTTCCTTCTGTGACGAAAGCCAATACCTTGGAGCTTAAGTCACTGCCAGATCATTTGAATCATGGATTCTTGGGTGAGAATGATGCTTTGCCAGTTACAATGGAAATGGGCCTTGCACGAATACAAGAAGAGAAACTCGTCCGAATACTTACAGATCACAAAATAGCTATTGGGTGGATGATTGCTAACATCCAAGGCCCAGCCATATGAATGGACCGTATCTTGTTAGAAGAAGGATCCATGCCCATTAGTGAAGCACATCGGAGATTGGACCCTCCTATGATGGAACCAACGTCGGGCTGAGGACGTTAAACCAAGCGCTTATTGGGAGGCAACCCAATGTTTTTGAAAATAAATAAAAAAAGAAAAGAAAAATAAAATAAGGTAATAATGATCGATTTTTCTGTCTCGAGGAGATTCCTTTCGTAGGCCATCAAATTGATCAGGTTT
>SNVD02008328.1:0-33204 GCA_013180625.2 Boswellia sacra | reverse complement strand
ATGAACCTGACCCAGCTAGTACTCAAATTAATTAGGCAGGAGGGCAAAACAAAAAGTGCAAATTGGATTTGAATCTCCGTTGTAATTTTTTCTTCTTGTCCTTTATTTTATTTTATTTTATTTTTAGCATGTTATTTTATGAGTCTTTCAGGTCATCTCTCTTGAATAACAGAAGCTTCAGGTAATGTCTCCTAGACTTTATCTCTCTACATTTAAACATTGAGGACAATGTTTCATTTGGTTGGGGGGGAAGGATAGTAGACATAAGTGTGTCTTGAATTTCCTTTTTCTTAAAAAAAAAAAAGTGAGTTAGTAATTAGATTCAGAGTGCGGCGTAAGGAGTTCAAATCCTCTTGAGACGCATTCTGGGTCAGGAATGGCAAAGTAAGGAGGACCAGTTTGAACTCTTGAAACCCATTTTAACCAATTTGTCATTTTATTTTGATTTTGTGAACTCATTTTAGCTAACTTGATATTATTTAGTCTTGATTTTTGAATTTTATAACAAGGAGGTGTTATTCATTTCACTTTGAATTATTCAAATCTATGAACTCTCACAACATTATCATTTAAAAAATTGTGTGCTTATGTACTCATTAAGCAAGTATTCATGAACCTTTCTTCACACACACACACATACCTTGATGCATGAGTGTGGATGGCAAAATGAAATGTTGTAATATTGAGTTCTTTTGTTTTGTTTAGGATAACAACACAAAGGAAGGGGAAAGTTTAAAAAGAAAAAAGAAAAAAAAAGTGAAAAAAAAAAGAAGAGAGCAATTGTGGATAAGTTTGGTCTCGTAGCCTCCTTAATTCGAGCAATTAAGCCCGAGGGGTGCCTCAACACCTAATACCTAAGACCAACTGGTTTGGGAGCTATTGGCCCAAAGCTCGCTACATGGATTAAGGAGAAAGCTTAATGGGATTGAACATTGCACTACCCACAAGTTTCTAAGCAAAAATAAAGCATCGGCAACCCGAGTCGTTAAGCTCGAAGGGCTGTCTTAACACCTAATGTCTTAAGGCCAACTGGTCTGGGAGTTATTAACCTAAGGCTCGCTACATGGGTTAAAGATGCATTCCTTCAAAAAAAAAAAGGAGAAAATATATATATATATATATAATGAATTAATGCCCCTTACCTAAGGTTGTCAGCCTTAACAAATATTAGAACCCATATGGCTTCTTTCTAATAAGCCCCATAGTCATGTGTTGACTGAGCACAAAAAGAAGGTTTATAGATATCTTGACCAAAGGGTACATGAGTCATAAAAAAAATAATAATAATTGGTTGAGAGTTTGTTTATTTGGATAAAATCAAGGAGAGTGCAATAATGACCACCTTGGATGTAAAATTCTATAAATCACTTCTAAATAATAACACTTTAATTGTTAGGGACTAGCAATAAGCTAGTTGGGGGGTGTGATGAACACATAAATATGTATGCTTAATAAGAGCTTAGTTCATCATATTGCATTAATAGTGTCATTAAATTCCTCAACTTAAGCATATTTGTAGTCTTTGCATCTTTGGAATTAACTTCCTCTTAATTATGGTTTTGTTATAGGTTCGGTAAAATGAGCATAACTCTCTATTTATAAATCAGAATGGTGTAATTCTTAATGTTTTGGAAAGCTGATTCAATTGTCTACAAGATTGCATTTCACAAGCATCATCAAATTCGGGCTCTTAGTGGACCAAAATTGGGCTTGAAGTGAACCCATCTACAGTCTCGGCCCAGTCTGACCAGACCTCAGTATTTGGACCGTATATCTCAAAATACGTATCCAAATTGTGAAAATCAATATGTTCTAGAAAGCTGAGAGAAATATTTACAACTTTCATGAAGACATGTGATTAAAAT
This sequence comes from Boswellia sacra, assembly GCA_013180625.2. NCBI lineage: Eukaryota > Viridiplantae > Streptophyta > Magnoliopsida > Sapindales > Burseraceae > Boswellia > Boswellia sacra. Next base: position 31,339 of record SNVD02008328.1, on the reverse strand, counting down.
TCTCAACATTTCAATGTCAAAATTGATGGTCAAAGTCTGTGCCTAATGATCCCAATTGTCAAAGATATTTGCAACTAATATTTGACAATTATGCCCTTGTAATTTGACAAGTTTGCCCCTGGATGTATCTATAAATAGAGGTGCCTTGTGACCCATTAGGCATCTTGGCCTTGGCTGGAACATTTTGGCTTTGGCTAGGATCTTGTATTGTGTTTTGTGTGTTTATGTTATTAATGAATTCCTTTTTCTTGCATTTTATTTTCTTTCTATTATAATGTTCTTCTAATTTCTCTTTTGCTAAGGTGAAAGGGTGAACCCCTTGATATGAGAATAAGGATTTGATGAACCACTTAAATATGCATGTTTAATAGAGTTTAGTTCAGATATTGCATTAATAGTGTCATTAAATTCCTCAATTTAAGCATATTTGTAGTCTTTGCATCTTTGGAATTAACTTCTTCTTAATTTTGGTTTTGTTACAGGTTCGGTAAAATGGGCATAACTCTCTATTTATAGATCAGAATGGTGCAATTCTTAATGTTTTGGAAAGCTGATTTAATTGTGTACAAGATTGCATTTCACAAGAATCATCAAATTCGGGCTCTTAGTGGACCAAAATTGGGCTTGAAGTGAACCATCTACAGTCTCGGCCCAGTCTGACCAGGCCTCAGTATTTGGATCGTATCTCTCAAAATACGTATCCAAATTGTGCAAATCAATATGTTCTAGAAAGCTGAGAGAAATATCTACAACTTTCATGAAGACATGTGATTAAAATTCACAACATTTCGATGTCAAAATTGATGGTCAAAGTCGGTGCCTAATGATCCCAATTGTCAAAGATATTTACAACTAATATTTGACAATGATGCCCTTGTAATTTGACAAGTTTGCCCCTGGATGTATCTATAAATAGAGGTGCCTTGTGACACATTAGGGCATCTTGGCTTTGGCTGGAACATTTTGGCTTTGGCTAGGATCTTGTATTGTGTTTTGTGTGTTTATGTTATTAATGAATTTCCTTTTTCTTACATTTTATTTTCTTTCTATTATAATGTCTTTCTAATTTCTCTCTTGCTAAGGTGAAAGGGTGAAACCCTTGATATGAGAATAAGGATTCTCTAACCCTTAATATGTGCTTAATAATCTTAATCTTACAATGTTTATTCAATATGATTTATATTTAATTTCTTAATCAATCTTGACACCACTCATAAAGTGGAGGTCTTGATCCATTGTCGACAATCCTTGGCACATCAAATGCTTGGATCCTTTCTAGATGATGTATGGTTCTTCCATACCGACATGAATCTAGTTAGGAACCTTGATTTGTTGTAGACATATGATGATTGGCACATTGGATGCTTGAACCCATTTACAAGAAGTGGTATAAATATTGGTAATGAAACAAATATAATTCATATAAATAAAATGGGTTAATTATCCTTATTGGAAATATCAAGGGCGGATCCCCTAACCTTAGCCTTCATTGTTATTGTGTTAATTCCTCTTGTATTTTAATTATTCTATTGTTTATGAACTTTTTATTTTCTTTACTATGGTAGGTTTTACCACCTTATGAAATTGTTCTTTAATTTACTATGGTTGGTTATACCACCTATTTTCATGGATGGTTTTACCTCCTCTTGCTTTTTGTTTTATATTTAAATGGTCGGTAATACAACCTACCATCTTACATATTTATTGATATTATCTTGTCATTTCTTTGAATTATTCATATCATATTTGCTTATCTTATAATTTGTAACGCTAAAATCTCCTTCCTTGTGGATCGATCTCGGTCTCACCGGGATTATTACTTCGACACTCCTATACTTGGGAGACAATCCTATTTTCGGATGTGTCAAGTTTTTGGCGCCGTTGCCAGGGAAGGTAAAAATTGGCGTGCAAAATTGTAAGTATTCTCTTTTCTCATCTTAGATCTAAATTTTTATTTTTTGTGTGTTCATCTTTTGCTCTCTTTTCTTCTCCCTTTCTTGCATGAAAATTTGGTCACGAACATCTAGTGGTAGACTTGTTAGAAAAACATCATCTTCCTTAGAAAACATGGCCAACAATCATGAGGAAATATTCACGGATGAAGGGGACAACGTTCGCAACAAAATGATCAAAACCAACGAAGAACCCTCGGAAACTACATGAATCCGGTAAGGACTAGTGCACCATCTTGTGTAGTTTCTCCTCCAGATTCAATCCATTTCAATTTCAAACCAAGTTTTGTTCGACTTCTACCCACTTTTCATGGCCTTGACATGGAGAACCCATATTCGTACTTGAAACTCTTTGAAGAGGTATGTAGCTCCTACACTGACCCAAATTGTAGCATAAACACCATTAGATTAAAGCTTTTTCTTTTTTCTTTAAAAGATAAAGCTAGAACATGGCTACAAAATTTGAGGTCGAATTCCATCAGTTCATGGGATGAGATGAAACAACAATTTTTGAAAAAATTTTTCCTACCCATAGAACAAATTCTCTTAAAGACAAATTTCTGATTTTCTCTCAAAAACAAGGGGAAACCCTTTACCAATGTTGGGATAGGTATAAGGAGCTACTTAATACCTGTCCTCACCATGGTTTTGAACCTTGGAGAATAGTTGCACACTTCTATGAAGTGTTAACACTCAAGATCAGGCAACTAGTAGAATTATGTGTAATTGGAGAATTTAAAGAAAATGACCCTGAGTAAGCACTTGACTTCCTATATTCCTTGGCAAAAAGGCACAAAATTGGGACACTGCTGGGGCACTATGAGGTACCATGCAAGGCCTAACCGCGACTCCAATAGAGGCAATTACAACCTAGGAAAGAACCAGGACCTTCCTGCAATGTTGCATCCCTGCTAGAAAGTCCCTGCTTTAGAGATGAAAAAGAGTGGTCCATTGAAATCTATTCAGAAATCTGTAACATTTGTATGACAAGGAAAATTAACCATATCTACTGATGATTGCCCAACTTTGCCTGCCTTTAGGGAATGCCTCCATGAAGAAGCCAACGCCTTGAACACTTTCAAAAGGCCAAATCACAATCCATATTCACAAACCTACAATCCTGGTTGGAGAAATCATCCAAATTTTAGCTGGAAAAATGACAATCATGCACAATCTTCACAAGTCCATTTTCAAACACGACAAAATTTTCAAAATTCTCATGATCATGCATATGCTCCTCCTCCTAGGAATGACTTTGAAGAGACATTGCATTCATTCATTACAAAGCAAGAGACTTTCAATAGTCAAACTACTCAAACATTAGCAAATTTGTCAGAAACTCTTGCAAAATTTGCATCTACATTTATCATCCAAGAGAAGGGACAATTTCCTTCTCAAACATTGCAAAACCCCAAAGATCAATCTAACTCAAATGCAGGGAGTTCAAGTAACTATTATTTTGATCAAGCCAAGTCAGTCATGACCCTTCGCAATGGTAAGATTGTTGAAAAACACATTCCTAACCCTTGTGGGAAAGAAGAAGAATCGATCTCTAAAGGACAGGAAGAGGTGGCCAAACCAACACCTGGCGAAGAAGAAACCAAATCCTCATCTGTGCCTCCATTTCCTCAAGCATTAGCCACACAAAAGAAGCCAACTCAAAATTCTGAAATCTTTGAAATTTTCAAACAGGTAAAGGTCAACATTCCCTTGCTTGATGTGATCAAACAGGTACCTTCTTATTCAAAATTTTTGAAAGACGTGTGCACTGTGAAAAGAAAACTGAATGTGAAAAAGAAGGCCTTTCTAGCTGAGCAAGTAAGTGCTATTCTTCAAAATAATAATACAGTGAAATACAAGGATCCAGGTTGTCCTACAATTTCATGTGTTATTGGAGAGCATAAAATTGAACAAGCTTTACTTGATCTTGGTGCTAGTGTGATTTGCTTCCATATTCGGTTTTCAGAAACTCAATTTAGGTGAGTTAAAATCGACTTCTGTGACTCTTTTGCTTACTGATAGATCAATTAAAGTACCAAGAGGAGTAGTAGAAGATGTGTTAGTTCAAGTCGATAAATTCATTTACCCAGTGGATTTTATTGTCTTGGACACACAACCAGTGGAAGTATGTAATTCAATTCTTGTCATTTTAGGGCGTCCATTTATAGCTACCTTTAATGCTTTGATTAATTGCAGGAATGGAGTCATGAAGCTATCATTTGGGAACATGACATTGGAACTTAATTTTTTCAATATGTGCAAACAACCACATGAAGAAGAAGATGAAATTGAGGAGGCTAATATGATCGAATCTATTGTGGAAGGTCACATCCAAAATAGGAGTTCTTCTGACCCTTTGGAAACTTGTCTAGTGAATTCATTAGAATCAAGCATGGAACTAGAGTCTGATCTTTCTGATATCTGTTCTTTATTGGATTGTGCACAGGTGATGGAAAAAGGCTCAAAATCAAGATTTGAAGAATTGGGGCAAATGAATGAAAGCAAGGAAGGTCAAGCTCCCAAGCTAGAATTGAAGCCCTTACCTGAAGGACTGAAATATGCATATCTTGGGGAGAATCAGACATATCCGGTGGTAATTTCTTCATCCCTCACATGCGAGCAACAAAGTAAGTTGATAGAAGTGCTTAAAAGGCATAAAAATGCATTGGGTGGACTTTAAAGAATATAAAATGCATTAACTCCTTTAATTGCACACTAGAAATACATTAAGGAAAATGCCAAAACGATCTCAAAACACCTCAAGGAGATTAAATCCACACATGAAAGAGGTCATTAGGGCTGTAGTTCTCAAACTACTTGATGTGGGAATTATCTATCCTATTTCTGATAGTAAGTGGGTAAGCCCTACACAAGTGGTACCTAAGAAATCTGGCATTACAGTAGTTAAAATGAAAAGGGTGAATTATTGCCAACTCGTGTCTCATCTAGTTGGAGGATGTGCATTGATTATAGAAAATTAAATGCTGTCACTAGAAAATACCATTTTCCTTTACCCTTCCTTGACCAAATTCTTGAACGAGTAGCAGGAAACCCCTACTACTGCTTTCTTGATGGATACTCAGGCTACTATCAAATCCCCATTGCACTTGAAGACCAAGAAAAGACCACATTCACGTGCCCCTTTGGCACTTTTGCATTTAAGAGAATGCCTTTTGGACTTTGTAATGCCCCAACCACTTTTCAAAGATGCATGTTAAGCATTTTCAGTGACATGGTTGAGCATTGTTTAGAAGTTTTCATGGATGATTTAACTGTCTGTGGAAACTCTTTTGATAATTGCCTTGAAAATTTAGAAAAAGTCCTAAAAAGGTGTGTAGAAAAAGGTCTTATTTTGAATTGGGAAAAAGGTCATTATATGGTCACTTCAGGAATTATCTTAGGTCATGTAGTGTCTTCTAAAGGAATTGAAGTGGACAAAGCAAAAGTGGAATTAATTTCCCATTTGCCTCCACCAAAAACAGTTAAAGAGTTTCGTTCATTCTTAGGGCATGCTGGATTTTATAGGAGGTTCATAAGAAATTTCAGTGCTATATCTAAACCTCTTTGTAACCTCTTAATAAAAGATACTTCCTTTGAATGTACTCAAGAATGTCAAAATGCCTTTGATACATTAATTGGGCTTTTAACAACTGCTCCAATTATGCAATCTCCTGATTGGTCCTTGCCTTTTGAATTGATGTGTGATGCAAGTGACTATGTAGTTGGTGCTGTCTTAGGACAAAGAAAGAAGGTAAGCCTTATGTGATATACTATGCAAGTAGGACTTTAAATGATGCACAAATGAATTACACAACAACTAAAAAAGAACTACTTGCAGTAGTATTTGCATTGGATAAATTCGATCTTAATTATTGCTCTCCAACAATAGTTTACACTTACCAGGTAGCTGTAATTTTAATGACTAAACAGGATGCAAAACCTAGATTGATACGGTGGATCTTATTGCTCCAAGAATTCAACATCACAATAAAGGATACGAAAGGAGCCGAAAATGTCGTTGCTGATCATCTTTCAAGACTAACGACAAAGACATTAATTGAAACTTCACCTATCAATGATTCTTTTCCTGATGAATTTTATTTTCCGTTGCCATTGTACCTTGGTTTGCTAACATTGTAAATTTTCTTGCGACAGGGAAAATGCCACCTCATTGGAATGCTCAAGACAAAAGAAAATTTTTAACCGAGGTGAAAAATTTTTACTTGGATGACCCATATCTGTTCAAATATTGTCCAGACCAAATAATGAGAAATGTCATACCCGACAATTGAGTGTAAGTAGTGTCATTCACTTTTGTCAATTCCTGACGCCTGTGGAGGAAATTTTTCATCTAGAAAAACAGCTGCTAAGATCTTACAATGTGATTTAATTGGCCCACCTTATTTAAAGATGCAAATCATTTTGCAAAACATTGAAATTGTCAAAATTGGATCCCTTTCAAAAGAACATGATGCCTTTCAAATCCCATTCTTGTTGTTGAAATCTTGATTGCTGGGTTTGATTTTATGGGACCTTTTCCATCATCATTTGGTTTTGTGTACATTCTTGTTGCAGTAGACTATGTTTCAAATGGGTCGAGGCAATTCCGTGTCGAAACAATGACCACAAAATAGTTATCAAATTCTTGAAAGAGAATATCTTGTGTAGATTTGGAATTCCTCGAGCCATTATTAGTGATGGGGGTACACATTTTTGTAACAAACCATTTGAAACCTTAATGAAGAAATATGAAATAACCCATAAAATTTCTACACCTTATCACCCACAAACAAGTGGACAAGTTGAATTAGCTAATAGGGAGATAAAACAGATCTTAGAAAAAACGGTTAACCCAAATCGTAAAGATTGGTCTTTAAGACTTAGTGATGCACTTTGGGCTTACCGAACTGCTTTTAAAACATCATTAGGAATGTCTCCTTATAGACTAGTTTATTGAAAACCTTGTCACTTGCCTATGGAAATTGAGCATAAAGCTTATTGGGCCATTAAAACATTCAACACAAATTTGAATGATGCTTGCAAGTTACGTAAACTCCAACTGAGTGAACTTGAAGAAATCAGGAATGAGGCTTATGAAAATCTAAAATCTACAAAGAAAAAGTGAAGGTTTTTCATGACAAATCCATTGTTAGAAAATCTTTTGAACCGTCACAAAAAGTTCTTTTGTATAATTCAAGATTGCATTTGTTTCCTGGTAAACTTCGGTCTCGTTGGACTGGGCCTTTCATTGTTAAAAATTTTTTCCCTCATGGAGCAGTTGAAATTGAGAACCCAAAGAATGGTCATGTGTTTAAAGTTAATGGACAACGGTTAAAACCATTCTTTGAAAATTTTGACCAAAATGAAGAGTCCATTGCTTTAGTCGATCCTTTTTAAGGATTGATTTTTCCCGGTCAAGTGGCGGATACGGTACTCCGTGACTATTAAAGTCGGTTTTTCAGTTTCCTAAAAACTGTTGCTTGCATCCATTTTCTTTTCTTCTCTCTCATTTTCTTCACATGGATACCATTCTCTCAAAATTGCACAAACATTTTCCCTCGCTTCCTCAAAATGATTTGCTTAAAATTTATAAAGCTCGTGCAGAAAGACTAAGGTTGTTGATGCGTAAGGGTATTCCTGCTGATTTAAGATGGTTAATTGAAGCCAAGGTTGGATTCTCTTGTGAGTTTTCAGATAATCTTGTTTCCCATATGCCAGGTTTGGAAAAAAGCTCTTATGCCAAAAAGCGAAGAGCGAAAAGGTTACAAGTTTGTCCCAGATGTGCAAGATGGACTTGTAACCAGCGTTGCCGCTCCTTGGGATATTTGTCTAACAATCGAGAGAATAAGCTACAGTTCATCAAGGATGGACTGAGTAAGGAGTCCTTGGATGATATCCGAGTGACTCTTGAGACGCATTCTTGTGGACTTGTGCAGCGTGAAATTTTTACTTTGTGGACACAATTCTGAGATGAGCAGGAACGCTATAGTCTTGGGAATCTGACTCAAAACGACCCTGTTTGCCAGTTTATAAGAAAACTGGATGGAAAGCATATCCCCAACTCATAGAAGGTGTTTAAGCCGTTTCTGGACGAAAAACCAGAGGAAGATGTGAGCCACAGTCACAACTACCTATATATATGCATGTCTGCTATCATTTTTGAATTTTTATATCTTATAGCTGTCATTTTTGAATTTGTATCTTTTGTTTGACTTATGGGTCTTTATTTCATCATCTTTTGATTTTTGTGCATTATTGTCAACTTTTTCAAACAAACAATCGGCTCCTAGATAGATGTCATCATTAGCATACCTTTTTGCACTCCATAAATACCACATTTCTTGTTCTCTTCTTTACACATAGTTAGAGAGTTGCATAGACATGGAGGGAACTTCAAAACGTCGAATCCAAAGGATATGTGTATTCTGTGGATCTCGACCAGGTAAAAGTTAAGAGTTCGTAGAAGTAGCGAATTATCTTGGTAGGCTACTGGCTGAAAGAAAGATTCATGTGGTTTATGGGGGAGGTAGCCTCGGGTTAATGGGTTTAGCATATCAACATTTGCACATGTAGGGTAGTCAAGTGGGGGGGGGGGGGTTTTTTTTAAAGAGTTTTATTCCTAAAGCTTTGGCTGTAGAAAGTATTGTTGGAAAAACGGTTGGGAAGGAGTTACAGGTCTCCTCTATGCATGAGCGCATGGCACATATGCTCATCAATTCAGATGCCTTTATTGCTTTATCAGGTGGCTTTGGCACTCTTGAAGAAATTTTTCAAATTGCCTCTCGGGCCCAACTGAATCTCCATCAAAAACCCATAGGTTTGTCGAATGTTAACAATTTCTTTGATCCTTTAATAAGTTTTGTTGATGCAGCTGTAGAACAAAATTTTATCCCACATTGGGCGAGAAAGATCCTTGTTTCTGCCACTTCTACTGGTGAGTTACTTGACAAATTACAAGAAATTGAGTATGAACCTGACCCAGCTAGTACTCAAATTAATTGGGCAGGAGGGCAAAACAAAAAGTGCAAATTGGATCAGAATCTCCGTTTGTAATTTTTTTTGTCTTTTATTTTATTTTATTTTTAGCATGTTATTTTATGAGTCTTTTAGGTCATCTCCCTTGAATAACAGAAGCTTCAGGTAATGTCTCCTATACTTTATCTCTCTACATTTAAACATTGAGGACAATGTTTCATTTAGTTAGGGGGAAGGATAGTAGACATAAGTGTGTCTTGAAATTTTATTTTTCTTCCAAAAAAAAAAAAAGCGAGTTAGTAATTAGATTCAGAGTGCGGTGTAAGGAGTTCAAATCTTCTTAAGACGCATTCTGGGTCAGGAATGGCAGAGTAGGGAGGGCCAGTTTGAACTCTTGAAACCCATTCTAACCAATTTATCATTTTATTTTGATCTTGTGAACTCATTTTAGCTAACTTGATATTATTTAGTCTTGATTTTTGAATTTTATAATAAAGAGGTCTTATTCATTTCACTTTGAATTATTCAAATCTATGAACTCTCACAACCTTATCATTTAAAAAAAAAAAATTTTTGTGTGCTTATGTACTCATTAAGCAAGTATTCATGAGCCTTTCTTCACACACACATACATACCTTGATGCATGATTGTGGGTAGCAAAATGAAATGTTGTAATATTTGAGTTCTTTTGTTTTGTTTAGAATAACAACACAAAGGAAGGGGAAAGTAAAAAAAAAAAAAAAGCACAAAAAAAGGAAAAAATAGCATTGTGGATAAAGTTTGTCTTTAGCTCCTTAAAACTATTCGAGCAATTAAGCCCGAGGGGTGCCTCAACACCTAATACCCTAAGACCAACTGTTTTGGGAGCTATTGGCCCAAAGCTCGCTACATGGATTAAGGAGAAAGCTTAATGAGATTGAACATTGCACTATCCACAAGTTTCTAAGCAAAAATAAAGCATCGGCAACCCGAGTCGTTAAGCTCGAAGGGTGTCTTAACACCTAATGCCCTAAGGCCAACTGGTCTGGGAGCCATTAGCCTAAGGCTCGCTACATGGGTTAAAGATGCATTCTTTCAAAAAAAAAAACAACACATATATATATATATAAAATAAATGAATGTCCCCTACCTAAAGTTGTTAGCCTTAACAAATATTAAAGAACCGATATGGCTTCTTTCTAATAAGCCCCATAGTCATGTGTTGATGAGCACAAAAAGAGGTTTATTGATATCTTGACTGAAGGGTACATGAGTCATAAAAAAATAATAATAATAATAATAATTTGGTTGAGAGTTTGTTTATTTGGATAAAATCAAGGAAGTGCAATAATGACCACCTTGGATGTAAAATTCTATAAATCACTTCTAATAATAACGCTTTAATTGCTAGGGACTAGCAATAAGCTAGTTGGGGGGTGTGATAAACACTTAAATATGTATGTTTAATAAGAGTTTAATTCATCATATTGCATTAATAGTGTCATTAAATTCCTCAACTTAAGCATATTTGTAGTATTTGCATCTTTGGATTAATTCCTCTTAATTTTGGTTTTGTTATAGGTTCGGTAAAATAGGCATAACTTTCCATTTATAGATCAGAATGGTGCAAATCTTAATGTTTTGGAAAGTTGATTCAATTGTCTACAAGATTGTATTTCACAAGCATCATCAAATTCGGGCTCTTAATGGATCAAAATTGGGCTTGAAATAAACCCATCTACAGTCTCGGCCCAGTCTGACCAGGCCTCAGTATTTGGACCGTATCTCTCAAAATACGTATCCAAATTGTGCAAATCAATATGTTCTAGAAAGCTGAGAGAAATATCTACAACTTTCATGAAGACATGTGATTAAAATTCTCAAAATTTCAATGTCAAAATTGAGGGTCAAAGTCGGTTCCTAATGATCCCAATTATCAAAGATATTTACAACTAATATTTGACAATTATGCCCTTGTAATTTGACAAGTTTTCCCCTGGATGTATCTATAAATAGAGGTGCCTTGTGACCCATTAGGGCATCTGGGCCTTGGCTGGAACATTTTGGCTTTGGCTAGGATCTTGTATTGTGTTTTTTGTGTTTATGTTATTAATGAATTTCCTTTTTCTTGCATTTTATTTTCTTTCTATTATAATGTTATTCTAATTTCGCTTTTTGCTAAGGTGAAAGGGTGAAACCCTTGATATGAGAATAAGGCTTCTCTAACCCTTAATATGTGCTTAATAATCTTAATCTTATAATGTTTATTCAATATGATTTATATTTAATTTCTTAATCAATCTTGACACCACTCGTAAGTGGAGGTCTTGATCCATTGTCGACAATCCTTGGCACATCAAATGCTTGGATCCTTTCTAGATGATGTATGGTTCTTCCTTACCGACACGAATCTAGTTAGGAACCTTGATTTGTTATAGACATATGGTGATTGGCACATTGGATGCTTGACCCATTTACAAGAAGTGGTATAAATATTGGTAATGAAACAAATATCATTCATATAACTAAAATGGGTTAATTATCCTTATTTGAAATATCAAGAGCGGATCCCCTAACCTTAGCCTTCATTGTTATTGTGTTAATTCCTCTTGTATTTTAATTATTCTATGTTATGAACTTTTTATTTTATTTACTATGGTAGGTTCTACCACCTTATGAAATTGTTCTTTAATTTACTATGGTTGGTTATACCACCTATTTCCATGGATGGTTTTAACTCCTCTTGCTTTTTGTTTTATATTTGAATGGTCGGTAATACCACCTACCATCTTACATACTTGTTGATATTATCATGTCACCTCTTTGAATCATCCATATCATCATTTGCTTATCTTATAATTTGTAACGCTAAAATCCCCTTCCTCGTGGATCGACCCCGGTCTCACCGGGTTTTATTACTTCGACACTCCTATACTTGGGAGGCAATCCTATTTTCGGATGTGTCAGCAGGAATTGAAGAAGAAAACAAATGATGAAAAGTTTGACAGCATGCAAATGAAGGCAAAGATGCCAATATGACAAGACGAAAGACAAAGTAAGAGTACTTTATCGATTTTTGTGTCTCATAATCCTCTCCAAAGTAGGGGCCAAGTTGTAGACAATTAATTATTGAGGCTCGATGATGAGTGATGAGTAAAGGAAATTACCAAAATGCCATCAAAAGCACAAGGAAGACAGTTGAGAAGAAACCGACCAAAAGCTTTAAAAACTGACACATGACTTTGAAAAATCACATAAATTAATCTAGAAAGAATCTAATGATGGTTCATATACCGTTGTGAAGCTACAAATGTCTAGTTTCAATAGAATTTTATGGATTGTAAATTAAAGTTGAACTTGAAGAGTTATGCATGATTGAATAGACAAAGGCAGAGGGGGACTGCACTGAAAAAATTCAAAATCAAGGGGTTTAGTGGGCCACCACAACCGGCCCGCGATCCTTCCATAGTCGGCTGGCACTACCCCTTTTATTTTTAGAAAATTTCAATTGAAACCTTCCATATTTGATTTTTGCTTCCTTTTTCAACTTCAACCCTTCACTATATAAACACCCCCTCTCCTCACTTTCACTCACACCTAACATCTTCTCTTCTCTCTCTTGAAGACAGACTTGAGAATTCAAGGAGTCTTTTCTAGTTTAATATTTTTTTAGGTGTTCAATTACTCTAATCCTAGAAAGGGTACGTCTTGAGTGCAATTCTCTATTCTCCTCCTTTTTTCTTTTTTATATTTCTTACTTTAGATAAGCATGTTTAGTTTTGTTTATGCTTAGAATAATTATGTTTAGATTTTATTTTGATGCTTAGAAACATGTTTAGGATTATTATGAATTGTTCTAATCCTTGTTTGTTTTACGAGATAGATAAACATGTCAAGGTAAGTCCGTTCGCTTTCCTTCCTTATTTAGAATCATGCTAGGAGTTCATTTTCTTTACAAATGCTTAGAATCATGCTTAAGAGCACTTGATTAGAATCATGACAAGGAATCAAATTTATGATTGTTTTGAATTGCTTTATTGATTGAATTGTGATATTGATTGTTTCAATTAGGCTAGAAATGTCATGTTTAGGCTATAATTGCCATGATTTATTACACTTACTATGGATAGGTTAGAATTGCCATGCTTAGGTAGAATTACCATGATAGAATTATCAAATTAGGTAGAAGTGCCATGATTTTAGTTTATGGACTCGTTTATAATCTTGATTGATTTATTTTGATTAATTACCGTGTTTAGAAATGTGATTAAATAATTGTATGTTGCCATGAAGTGGTGGTGGACTCACATCGATGGTGAGGGACCATCATTTTGAATAATTAAATGTATGTATGAATGATGCCATGAAGAGGCTTGATAAAATAATTAATAGACTCACATGTGGTGTTGAGAAATTCTATTGATCGAGTCTCAAATTGATTATTTTTACTGGATATTTGAATTGCATGAATATGTTATGAATGAATGGATATTTTGAAGTATTTAGAAATAGATTTACTTTACTTGTTGAATAACAATGATGTAATCTTACTCCCATTCCCCTATGTATGAAAGGAATTGTAATTCTATTCTCCTCCCTCTTTCTTTGCCAGAATATATAATCGTTATTAGTTGAATATAACTCACATGTCTTAAAGAAGATAAAACTGAATAATGTGTGCAAAAAAAGAACCACTTAAGCAGACTGCATAACAATATAAGCTATTCTTATTTGGCATACCCTAGTAGAGGCCGGATTTAGATCCTTTGGCGAGGTGAGTGGCTCGTACCTAACTTCTCAAACCCATTTTTAAAGGGATGAAAGTAGTTTAGGTCTTGAAGCAAGGGATCCGATTGCCCCCATTCATTTCCAATGAAATAATTGGGTGGCGACCCCATTCTCCAGACGTGCCCATGCCTTGTTTGTGTTCCCTTAAGTCTCAAAAAAGGCTTTGACATAGTGTCATAGTCGCAAATGCTCTGACAGAGTGAAAGCCGTATTCACAGTTGACTATATGAAAAATTGTAAGCCTAAAAGCAAGGTAGTATTAGAAGAAATGTCCAAGAAACTAACACTACTCCAATCAGTAATGATAGTTTTAGAGGTTCAACATCTCAAAACAAACACAAGATCCAATTACACAACCTCGTATGGTGCCTCGACATAGTAGGAGAATTGTAAGACAACCTTCTATGGTACCTCAATTAGTGGGAGAATTGTAAGACAACTTGACAAATTTATAGAAGTATTGCAAGATACTAGTAAGGATGAATTTGATGCTGCTACTTATGAAGAACCAGTTAATGATGCCATTGCTAAGTGTTGGCAAAAGCCTATGAAACCAGAAATATAATATATGTATTCTAGTTCTGTCTTGGAATTGTGGATGCACTTGAAGTGATAAAACCCATAAGGTGTAAATGGGTATATAAGAAAAAGAGAGGTGTTGATAGGAAGGAAGAGACGTTCAAAGCAAGGTTGGTGGCTAAAGGTTGCACCCAAAAGAAAGGGATCGATTATGACAAGACCTTCTCACTAGTGGCTATGCTTAAATCAATTCGGATTCTCTTATCTATTACTGCTCATTATGATTATGAGATATGGCAAATGGGCATCAAGACAATATTTTTTTCAATGAAAATCTTGATGAAAGTATCTATATGATGCGATCAGAGGGTTTCATCGGGAAAGGCCAAGAGCAAAAGGTTTGCAAATTGATAAGATCAATTTATGGTCTTAACAAGTGTCAAGGTCTTGGAACATAAGGTTTGATCAAATGATAAAAACTATGGTTTTATTCATAATGTAGACGAGCCATATGTCTACAAGAGAATACAAGACCAAAAGGTTATATTTCTCATTCTTTACATTGATGATATTCTACTCATTGGGAATGATGTAGGAGTACTATCATCAGTGAAAGTTTGGTTGGCTAAGCAATTCCAATTGAAAGATTTGTGACAAGCTAGTTATGTTCTTGTGATCTAACTTATAAGGGATAGGAAGAACAGGAAACTAGTATTGTCTCAGGTTTCCTACATAGAGAAGATTCTGACAAAGTTTGCAATGTAAAACTCTAAGAAAGGATAGTTACCTTTTAGGCATGGAGTGAATCTTTCTCGAGAGCAGTCTCCTAAGACTTCTCAAGAGGAAAAAGAGATGAGACGAGTGTCATATGCCTCCATTGTTTGAAGTCTCATGCATGCAATGCTTTGTACTAGGCCAGATATCTGCTATGTAGTGGGAGTAGTTAGCAGATGCTAGTCACATCTTAGAAAGGAGCATTGGGTTTATAGTAAAGTATATATTAAAGTATCTTCATAGGACGAAGGGATAGATGCTTGTATATTTTGTTTGTGATCTAACTCCAATTGGATATACTAATTCAGATTTTCAGTATAATCCAAACTCTAAAAAGCGAACCTCAAGGTTTGTTTTCGCTTTTGGTGGTGGAGCCATAGTATGGAGGAGTATCAAGCAATCAACCATTGTTGATTCCACCATGGAGTCAGAGGATGTAGCAGCTTGTGAAGCAACTAAAAAAGTTGTTTGGCTCTGTAAGTTCCTTACAAATTTGGAAGTTGTTCCAAATGGAGAAAAAACCATTGCACTTTATTTTGATAATTATGGGACAGTAGCTAATTCTAAGGAACCTAGAAACCACGAGAATGGAAAGCATATAGAAAGGAAGTACCACCTCATACAAGAGATGGTGCAGCGTAGAGATGTGCAAGTATGTCATATCTACTCTTAAGGATAAATGGAGATTGTTAGAGATTTGACTTAAGAGTATGGATGCTTTTCTATAATATGTAAACATTGTTATTTTAAACGAATAAAAGTTATTATTTATAAATTACCAAATTATGATTGTATCAATGACTAAAGGTTCCAAAGCTTGTACATTGACAAAGTTTCTTTAATATGAGATGTACTTAGACATAAAACTTTGTTATAGCTCAAAACTAGTTCACTACCTATAAATAAAAGCTAGGTGTTTTGCTTGGACAAGGTTGCTGTGTTGTTTGTCTTCAATGAGGAAATGGTGAGCCTCTAACCATTTGAAGTGGAAACTTCAAGACAAAGACACTTGTGCATTATGAATGCATTGAACACGAACCACATAGAAATTATCTATTTGGTGAAAATATCATGACCGAATGTGAATTTCTACACTCGAACACTAAAAGCAATCCTGCCTTAATCCTAAGTAGGTAGTGTACCTCTAGTATACAGGCTATGGTCTTTAACTATAATAAAAAGTGAGATCTAAAAGAGTAAGATCAATACATTGGCTAGTTGGGATTGTAAGATCTATATACTAGTAGACACTATACCATAGATATGAAATTTATGACTCTAAAAGGATTGGAGAATATCATCTTGATGGTTTTATAAGGTTTTAAATGAGAGAACATTAGCCAATTGTTTAAAGAAGATGTTCATTAAACTAAGATTTATTTTAATAAATCTTATCTCATTTAAATGGTGTAAAACTGGTATCAAGGGCTCAAGATGTAATTGGAAGGGTAACATGGTAAATCATACCTATCTCTAATTATCGGTATTCCATGAAGGGTAATTATGTAATCCTAATGCTTAATGGATAGGGCTTAAAGATATAATTCAATCAAATTAAATTATTAACATTCTGTAAAGAGTATTTAATTGAAGAGTGCAGCTTTGGACTTATAGTGGAGTAAACCAAAGCTAACAAGTAAGGCCCATAACAATTATGAGATAATATGATACTTGCTCAATCTATTAGAGCTTGTAATTGAATATGTCCATCAAGATCCCCTGGGTAGCAGATATAAATTGTTTGAAAAAATATTAGACTTGAGAAATTAATTATTTAATTTAAGTGGGTTTATTAGAGCCTAAATATTAAATTAAATATATTTGACTAGTAAATGGGCGCATTTTTTAATTAATTTGATTAATTAAATAATAAATTATTTTGGCCAATTTAATTAATTAGATTAATTGGCTTATAATTAATATAATTAATTAAAAATCTATACAAAATTGGGTTAGACCTAATTAAGAGTTAAAAGCCTAATTCAAGACTTAATGAGATTAAGTTTTTATGCAACTAAGACTTCTAGTCCTAAAAGCCTAACAATTAGTGAGACTAAGTCTAATATGATTAGGTTTACTAGTCAAAATTACACAGAGATTAATAGAGACATAAAAGGGATAAATTAGGTCAGTATTGAAACAGTTCAAATGAACCAATACAGACCATCACTGTTCATTTGGCACTGTTCACTGGCATAATCCTGTTATTTTAAGACGCTTAGACGTCTAGTTCAAACTAAATTTGTCAGACATACTCAGAAACCAATGTGGTGAAAAAGAACAAAAATTTTGAAGCCTATGATCGTAAGGTCCTAGTCCTGGTGCCACTTCCGCTGTGTTGATTTGATCATAATCGTATCCGGGATCCTATAATGACAATATTTTTTCTTTGGTTTCCTGAAAACAAAGAAAACTGTCTGTCAATAAGTGCATCGATGGGAGTGTCAGTGTTGTCACTCCGATGCTTTAGTCAACATCAGAATAATATAAATTAAATATAAACAAAAATGAACCGAAATGAGTGAACAAGTGAGCTTACTCAGCATACCCTCTTAGCTTACAATTGATGGTAATATTTATAGGCAAAGAGCAAGTTTCTTAAGCCTAAAATCTTAGGATATTGGATTGTTAGCAGATTTGAGGGATGACTTTGACGACTAACGCCCACTCAACCATGATTTGTTGAGAGAATCAAGGTGCAATTAGTGTATCCACATGTGATCATGCTTAGTCAAGCCCCACTTCTTCCTATGTTAGAGATTGTGATATGTGAATGTCATCTAACTACATGTGGCATTTAAAGAATACATCTATTTATGTGTGTTTTGACTAAGTCCTATGGACAGAACTATCATCTTGGAATGGATTTGTTGGGCTGGATCTCAGTTGGATTCATTAGGCCTATTATACTGGATCCTTATTTGGGCTGATCCTATCTTTTATGTCTAAAAAATTACATCTAGCAGATACAATTAATGCATATAAAAGTAAATATGAATAACCAAATTCTAAATAAATTTTCCTAAAAAAAATTGAAAAAAATCCTATTTCCAAAGGTATTATTATAAATCTTATTAATAGTCTTTAAAAATGTATAATCAATTATTTAAAATTTAGAATAATCTTAAATGTTAAAAGGTTCTAGTCTAAGTACTATCGTCAACTATTCACTTCCAAAATGTAAAACGTAGTCAATTTTCTATTTTTCTTTTTGAGTGACTTCCTTCTCACAAATGCATAAGACTTATCCGTTATCTTATGTTAAATTTTCGAAAATACAATAATTAATATTAAGAGAACTTATAGATATATAATTGAACAATTTTGTTTATTTTCTTATAACTTTTATAATTTAATACTAATAATTTTAAAATATCATTATTATTTTGGCCCGCCAACATATATTTCCGGCTGAGACCCTGCATATATAGTACCTTTGCATGGTCGTAACGTTTAACAACCATATTTAAATTCTTGCCAGAAACCCCCAAAAAAAAAAAAAAATTGGATAGATAGATCGATGGATGGATGTGTACGAAAATATTTTATTCGGAATAAAGGAACAATTCCTTGGGGCCAATTGGAATCACAGGTGGACCTTTATCTAAAGGTAACTTGGGAAGGAACTACTCAAGTTTTGTTGGAAAAGTAAATTAAGTTGATGGAGCTAGCTTCATATAAGAGAACTGATCGAGATTCGAGAAGAGAGTTCATGCGTGGGCAATAGCATGGCATGGTATCTGACAAATGTTCGTCCTCCTGTAAGCCGCCCTGGCAGCGCCCTTAGACACCGCTAACTCATAAAGATGCATTTAGTGTCGAAGGACGAATTTGATCCACCTGAGCTAGCTAGCTAGCTGCATGCACGGCTGTTCGCATATATATATATATATATATATATATATATAGCTTGTAGTAGATCCGTACTGCAGGTGCCTCAGCCTCTATATATATGCATCTTTTGCTTTGTCTATATATGCTTTATGCATACACACACACACATATATGGTTATTTAATCTTTGCGGCGATGCTGGGACTAAACAAAAGCCCTGCAATATGATCCCTCGTTTGCTATCATAATATTTATTTATTTCTGTCAGGATTTTAACATCATGATATCAAATAATTAATGGATACAAAAATCTTATAAAAATCAAGTAGATATCTTATTTTTCAATTCATTAATGAAATTTGAGATCAATACTTTTAATTTTGTATAATATTCGATTGCTATGTGTATACATTGACGTTGATGTTGTTTTTGTATATAGGCATGCTTGCGATATATCTGTCAACAAGGATTATGCGATACTTTTGCATATGTTTGTTAGATAAAGAAGGATTAATTTAATAATTGTCTAATTATTAATTAGCTAGCTAGCACACGAGGTCATTCATTAATTACTTTTTTCATATTAATTATAAAGTAATTCAAGTCTTGTAAGGAACTTAATGAATGGTTATCTTCATGGAGACGAAAGGGCTGGTGGTTTCCTATGAGTCAATTGAATTAAAACTAAGGGAAATTGGATCCATAACTTTACGATCAATTTGTTTTAATCACGATCGATGCTTTATAAAACTCAATCAAAATCCGACAAACATCTAAGTTGAAACTTTTTTTTTTTGAAATAAAATATACAAAATTCGACAATATTTGCTTTAGTTGACCTTTTATATATTATCAGTTGCTGCTCAACTACTTTAACTAGTTCATCATTAAAAGTAAATGTAATGACAAATTTCCTTTCTGTTATGTTAAAATAATTGTTTAAATCATATTCGCTGGTTTTTTTTTTTTAAGAGAAGAATTAAAGAAGATAAAGCAAAAGAGGTCTGCCTTTCTCTAGATGATCGTATGGTATTAGATGGATGAAAAGTTAATGGTCATTCATTACATTAAGATCAAAACATCAATTAATTATTCATAACATTCTTGAAATAATTTCAATTAATTCATTTAAAAGCTTGGGTATCTTTCATAATAAACACTGAAACCAAATATTTGAAATACAAGTATTTACCTTAAAAATAGTTTTACGGGCCGATTTTTTTTGTCTAAAATCTAAATGGGTCTAAATATAAAAATCTCTGAATAATATATATATTTTTTAATATTTGATTGAAATGTCCGAAAAATAATGGTTTTACACATGTATCCCTATTTATTTATATTATTTTCACTTGTAATTCTATTGCACATAGTAAAAATATTTACACACTAATATTTAATTTTGATTTAATTTATTTAAATGTGTATAATCAGGTAAATGAGTCAATTTTTTTTTCTAGAAGAATTTGATATATAAATAAGTTGAATGACCGTAAAATAATATTAAACATATATATTTAGGGTCATAATATAAAATTAGAAACAAATAATAATGTTTCAAAATTAAATATGAGGCTATGTACAAATTGGTCATAAATGAATTTTATAAAAAAATTTAAGAAAACTAAAGGAGTAATAAATAATTCAGACATTAGCATTCAGATAAAAGCTAAAATTTTTATCTTTTTCCATTCAGATAAAAATGTTTTAGAGTTAAAAAAAAAAAAAACAAACAAACATCATGAAAAGATTGGAAGTCTGAGAATAAGTTAAATTCATATTTCAAACCAAAAAACGATCATCCTCTTATACACATGAAATTTATGCATACAACTCAATCCTTAATTAAAGTGGGAAACAAATTTGAATATATCTAGCTTAATTAATAATCTACTTTATATTACAATAGAAGATCAACTCCGGATTTGATTAAATATTATAAGAATAGTTTTACGTATAAAATTAACCTAAATAATCAAATTCATACAACTTGATGTGACAAATATTCACTAAATAAGTAAAAATGAAATGTAAATCATAGAATTTTTAATAATAAAATAGAGTCTACTTATACAATGACTTTGTATCAAATTTAGTTGTATGAGTTTAATTATATAAATTAGTTTTACACGTAGAATTGTTCATATTCTTCTACCTCCATTTTGCAACTATAACGCTATTAAAATATTTTATAAAACAATATTATTAGTTAATTATGAAAAACCCACATATATAATATATACATATGTTCTAATCAATAACTCAAAAGAGGAAATAGTAGAAAGTGAAAATGACGAGAGACTGATGACTAGACACCCATTTATATCATCTTTTAATATGCAAATAATATAATCCATTTTTTATTACAATACCCACGTAATTCTTGAGTTACGTCCATGGCTACTTTCATGTAGTGAAGTTCATCATGATCACTTAATTCCATAAATAATAATATAAAATTTGAAGCAGTCAACATTTCTGTTAGAGTTTTAATTATTAATTATTGATCAAGTAAAAGAAAAGGAACATCCCAGCTTTTCTCCCTTGCAAAGAGAAGATCCACCACTCTCTTTATTATCTCTCATGTACACTCTCCTCTCGATGGTTTTATTAAATTATATAATTTCATTAATAACTTTCAATATTTGTTGTTACTATCCTTTAGTTGGTGACCCACCACTTGCACCAAGGAGGGTTCTAAAAGCCATAAGCATACAGAAGAAGCCTATCAGTGAGCTTTGTTTTTTACTTGGAAAATGTGTTATGGAGACAAGCTTAATCAACATCGATCTTAAAATGCTTGCTACATCATCATAAATTTGTTTGGTAAGTATAAAATTTGAGCAATAGACGACAAATTATGTGCTTAATTTGGTACACAAAGTGACAAATTTTGTGATGTATTTCTTAGAATTTTGTTTCTTAGCAAAGAATTATCTGTACTAGCTAGCAAGTACTACTCATTCCTTTCTCTCTTTTTTCATTTATTTTATAATTTAAATATTCTCTTTTCCTTTTTCTCTACAGGGTGATTGTCATGCTATTTGGTGCAAAAAGTCAATACAAGGATTAGTATATATGTAAAGCTCAATGTTGTACTTTCTAATCTATATTGATTTAGGAATTCAGTTATAAAAACATATATACGGCTCAATTAATTTATTATAAGCGTCCAGTTAATATAAATTAGGTGTGATACATAAATTTAATTTCCAAATGACAATTAATAATCCAACATCCATCAATATGTTTAAATTAGGTGCATGGGGCTTAAATATAGAAATCTGACTACAAATAGGTGTCTAGAAATTATTGTATAATCTTTCTTCATACATACATTTTCAAAAAACTCAAAATAATGATATACTATATATTTATAGATCAATTAAAAATATGGCGTGTGATATATATTGTTATAGATAGGACCCATAAATAAAGCAATACATAGAATTATAACCTTAATTAACTTGCTCATAAAAAATATATTATTTGCTTAATTAATTAAATGAGTAGTGGTATATTTATAATTTTCATACAATTCAAACTTTACAACTTAATGTTGTAATCTATATGATAAAAATTCACTCGAGAAGAAAAAACAAAAAGGAATTATGGAAGTTACATTTTCAATGAGATTTTATCATATAAACTGAGACATTAGATTGTAAAATTTGGGTTGTATGAAGGGTATAAGTTTAACATTTCTCTGTTAATTAATTACCTGATCAGTGGCGAGTAAAGCCCAGGCACCGTGCTATAATTTTTTAACATGAACAGTTAAGCCACGATTAATGAATTGCTAGGGTAACCGATTAGAAAGAGGGTATGTGATGTGGGTAATGAGTAACCGTTGCCATTCTTTTCTTGAAGACAAATATATTTTCTGGCTGGATATATATAATATTGGAGAAAGGAAATCAAAGTGGAGACAAGCAGTAGTGTAGTCAACTTCAATAAATCTCCTCCACCTAATGGATATTATCTATGCTCGCTCCATTTCAGTCATTTTAATGAATAACATACCAATGAAAATGATAATGATTTTGATAAATGTGTGTAATGATTTCAAACTCGTCATAATCTCCATCTTTTCAAATTATCACTAAAAGAATTTAGATAAGATTAAAATTAAGAAACTATGTATATAGAAATATTTTATATTTATTATGTAGGGATGAGCATGATGATGATCATCGATCGATCGAATTATGATCAACCTCAAACTCTATGATCAGCTGTTTCTGTTACAATCTGAACCATCTCCGTCCCTTGATTATTGTTATTGTTATTGCTGTTGTTATTATAAGTCTCTTTCTCATCTTGCTCTTTCCCTTTCTTTGCTTTTCCTGTTCCTTCTCTTGCTTCAGTTTCACATACATACCATACACATACGAACAAAACCCCCATGTACACAGCACGGTGGACAGGACCTTGACACCACCAAAGCTATCTCCATAAACCAAAACGCCTCCCAGCACGTTCATGGCTAGAATTGCAGTCATGCAAATCGCTCCAGTTAGGGAAGACGTCAGGAACACCATGCCTGCTGTTCCCATGAAGCATAGCTGCCAGGTCACCACATTACCAAGCACTGAAACCCAGTACATGTTTGGTCCCTTATCAAAAACACTCTGACTCTCCCTCTTCATCTCTGAGTAGCCACCAGATGATGCCATCCCAACGCTGGCTAATGCCGTCGCTGCAATTTCCATCACCAATTGCATTTCCATCACCATTGCATAGCAGTACACTTTCTTATACATCATCTCCATCACTGGTAAGTATAAAGCGAACAACAAACCAGCTCCTACGGTGCAGACAAACCCTATGAAGTATTTGGATCGGGGTACGTCTTGTGATTTGTCATGGTTTGAACCCAAGGCTAAGAGGACAGAACTTAGCGTTAAAAGGACAACACAATTGAGGTTTGAGAAGGTGATCTGTTGTTTTACGATGATGAGGGAGAAAATGAGGTTGAAAACAAGTTGTGATGATAAGAGGAGAGAAGATGTTGATACAGGTAGATATGAGGTTCCCCAAGAGAAGAGAAGGTTGTTTACTCCCAACAAGAGACCAATGATAATAGATAAGGCAAAGATTTTGGGAGTGAAGTGAGTGAAGGGTCGTCTCTCTGTGCACTTTAACAGATAATAAGGGACGAAAATCGGCAAGAGTAGGAGAGGGAAGCCCGCACATTGAACCCAGGTGGACACCCATCTGCTTGAACCTCTGTGGTTGAAATAGTACTTCGAAAGCAGACTTGCAGAGATGGAACCCACAAAGAGAGACAGATAGTTGATCAACAAAAGAATTGTATAGCCCCTGCTGGTCTTGGACTTTTGGTCTTCTTCTTTCAGCATTTGGGTGGAAGAGGAAGAGGAAGTGGAAGTAATTGTGTTGTTGTTCATCGTGACTAGAACTAGTGTAGTGATGCTGATGAAGAAGAGAATCGACCGAGAAGGAATCTAGCTCAATCAGTGTTTCGATAACAACGTTGTTGTGAGAATTTGGTGGTGGTGGTGGTGGGGTTTCTACTCTACTAAGACCTCCATTTAAAAGAACTCGAAATTGAGGAGATGAATCTCTTTGGAGATGGATCGCCTGTCCTGCCCTTTTTTCTTACGTCTCTCTCTCTTTTTTTTTTTTTTTTTCTCTCTTTTTAATTAAGAAGTGGGTTAATTATAGAATTATATAAAACTTGTGGGCTATATGGACCTTTCGGCTGATAGGAAGGAGAGGTTGGTTTATTTGGGTTGGTTGGCGGCTTGAATGCCCTTAAGGGGATCCAATGATTATCAAACTTCATTTCATATGATATTAATCCTAGATATATCGTTGGCACTATAATCAACTTTATCTTTCATTAATTAATACTCTACAAAATATCCACCATTACCATTTGTATTTCATTTGGAGATCAAAACATTTATGCGATATTTCCATATAATATGCCAACGAGTCCTAATGCATCCACATTGGGGATGATGTCCATTATCTGCATCATATAACAATGCACTAGAGGACCAAAATGACTAAGAAAGAGAATTTTGAATGCAACAAATGGCGTTAGTATAATATGGGATTTGAGGGGAAAATGTCCGGATTCAATTTGAAACGGTTACTTTGACTGCTTCTCTTTCGCTTTCTCTTCGGTTCAGCACCTCAAACCCCACACGAAGCAGCGTGAAAAAGACTACAAGAAGCCGTAATACGCGCGCGTGCATGGGCTTTGAAGCATTGAGCATTGTTGATGACAAATGCCAACCGTTTCAGTTTCACCTTAACTGGGTCTTTCCAAGGTGCCTTGGACCTTATAACCTAAAAAACTCAAACTGCTTAATTAACATTGATATTAAACACAATCCAGAACGATTTTGCGAAAGGTAATATCGGAAGATGTAAGGATATATACAGTGTTGGATATAAATTTTCGAGCCCAAAAAACCCAAATGCGAAACCCAAAAGATATGGTCAACGCAACTGAGGTTCTTTTCATCTAGGCCTGAAGTTTCCAACCCAACAAAGATCCACGGTAACGAGGATCCTGAAATATCTAGATTCATACATGTTGGTGTCAAAGTCTACTACATATGCATGTGCCATACACATGATGAGTTTTGATCAATTTATAATAAAACAAGAATATTATTTTTATTCCTAATTTAATGTTTCTAGAATTATATTTTAGGTTTTTGATTTGTAATAAATATCTCTTTAGATTAGGATATAATATCTTGTATCCTAATTAGAATAAGAGAATATTTATTTGTCCTAATTCCTTTTGGAGTTTGTTTATAACACTTTCTATTTTATTTCTCTTAATCGTAATATGATTTTGATTATAATTTTTACAAGATTTCTATGAGATTTCAGGTCAGACCTCTCACTATATATACACAAAGCTATTTAGGCGGCTGATTACGTGATTAAGAGATTAACGTGTTGGCTATTTTGGTTGTGAGAGAGTCTTGAATTTGGCATTCTATGAATTCATAGAAGAGAGCTTCAACGCAATCTTCTTAGATTTGATTCTTTGAGTCTTTTGATTCATGTATGAGAGGTTGAAATTGTACATGAGTTGTTGATTGAGTCTGTGTGAGTTAGTAGACACTTGGAATAACTTGCAGGTTAAGTGTTTATATAATTCAGTATCAGATGTTATTGTTATGTGTAACTTAACAGTGTGTTGTTAAGTTATCTGCGACAGAGAGTAGGTAGTGGTACTAAAGTTTAAGATCTTGGAGGGATTTTGTTTGTCAAAGATTAGGTCAGTGTGTGAGAGTGAGTCAGCACTGTAAAAGGTCCTAAAGATTGTACAAACAAGAACTTAGTGAATTACAGCTCTATAGTTGTCGGTGGACGTAGGTTTTATAACCGAACCACGTAAAATCCTTCTATGCCTATTTACTTTACAGTTTACTGTTATATTTCTTATAACTGCATACCTCCAGAACTCTCAATTGGTATCAGAGCAGGTTCACTGATAGACAAGTGAAGAAAACGATCACGTTGATCTGGAAGGATGGAGTTTATTCGTAATGGAGGATCCGAAACACAAACACCTATTCTTGATGACAGTAATTATTCATTTTGGAAGGTAACAATGATGATGTATATCAAATCTCTTGATGACAGGGCATGGACTAGTATGCTTAAAGGGACATTGCCAACAAAGTTGAATGCTTCTGATGATTCCGAACCAAAACCTAAAGATGAATGGACTGATGAAGAATACCGATGTTCAAGTTGGAATTCAAAGGCTCTTAATGCAATTTTTGCTGCAATGGACTTAAAAAACTTTGGACAGATTTCAAGGTGCAAAGCGGCCAAGGAAGTATGGGACATACTTGAGGTAAAACATAAAGGTACCGCATCTGTTAAAAGATATAAATTGATGAGACTTAATTCTCAATTTGAAAATCTGATGATGCATGAGGATGAGTCAATTTCTGAATTTTACTCTAAGATATGTCACATTACTTATTCGGCATACATGCTTGGCAAAACTTTCACTGATGCAGAAATTGTTAGCAAGATAATTAGGTCTGTTCTGGATAAATTTCAACCTAAAATTTCAGCCATTGAGGAAGTTAAAAACACTGATGAGATGAGGGTTGATGAACTGATTGGAATCCTCTAAAACTTTGAAATTAATCAAAGTACTAGGAAGCAAAAAGGTAAAAGCATTGCATTCAATGTGAAAACTAAAAAATCTGATGATGAAAGTAGTGATGAGCTTGATGAAATTGATTCTAAACAGATTGCTTTTCTAACAAGAAATTATGTCAAGTTTATGAAAAGAAATTTTAGGAAAAAGAATCAAGGAAAGCCATCAAACTCAAGCAAAGAAAAATTCAGAAAGTTCAGCAATGAGAATGACAAGAGGAAGCCAAAACAACCTGAAAAGAAAGGGCAAATTTAGTGTTATGAATATTCTGATTATGGGCATATTCAATCTGAATATGCAAATCTCAAGAAGAAGAATAAAGGGCTGACAACAACCTGGAGTGATGAATCAGAATCTGAGTCAGAAGATCAAGACTGCATGAGCAACTTTGTTGCATTTACTGCATCTGTAGCTGACAAAGGAAAGGTTGTTATATCTGACACAACAGAAAATTGCAGAACCAGTATTGATCATTCGGATGAAGAAGAAAGACCAGAATACTATGAAGAGTTGCAAGAAACATACAATGCACTCTATCGTGAATGGCTGAATCAGAAGGAAGAAATTAGTACCTTAAAGAAAAAGATTAAGGAGCTGGAATGTGAAAAATCCTTTGCTGAAAATCAGGTCACAGAACTGAAGTTTTGATAAAACAAACAGCACATATTGAGAAAATCACAATAGAACTGGTTGAAAGCAAGAGGTGTGTTGATCAACTCAAAATTGAAGCAGCCAAACTTGATCAAGTCTTGAGTCTTGGAAGAGACAACTCCAACAAACATGGATTGAGGTAAATAGAAGGTAATATTACATCTACATCAAAAACAGTCTTTGTAAAAGCTTAAACAACAGGTAAAAATTCTAAACTTAATTCTTTAAAGTCAAGTCCTAGTTCAAAGAGTGATGAAACATTTGTTTCTCCTCTAAGGTCGTTCAAGTCCAGTCCTTAAAAGATAAGGAAATTCATTCCTACTTGTTATTTTTATGGTAAAAAGGGACATGTTAGGCCTAGATGCTTTAAATTGTTGAATCTTTTGCATAAAAGATCAAAACAATTTAAACTGTTACCTCAATCACGACTACAGTGGGTTAGGAAAGACAAAACAGTATGCCATATTACTTTTACTACACTTAATCATGCGTTTAATGATTTGTGGTATTTTGACAGCGGTTGTTCCAGTCACATGACTGGAAATAAACAGTTTTTAACAGATTTTAAAGCATGCAGGGAAGGAAATATCACCGATGGAGATGGAGCAAAGAGTAAGATCATTGGTAAAAGCACTTTGAATGTCAAAGGCCTACCCAACTTTCAAAATGTCTTGTTGGTTGAAGGTTTGAAAGCTAATCTTATTAGTATTAGTCAGATTCGTGATGACAAGTATATTGTTAATTTCACACAAAAAAATGCATGGTCTTAGATAATTTTGGCAAATGCATTCTGGAAGGTAATAGATCTTTGGATAATTGTTATTTGGTAAAGATTGCATTTCAAGCTAGGATTTCGGATTTAGAATTGTGGCATCAAAAATTAGGGCACTTAAATTACAAAGACTTGGTTAAATTAACTAAGTTAGGTGCGGTAAAAGGAGTTCCTAAATTTGATGACAAAGTTAATGGAATTTCTGGACCGTGTCAAATGGGAAAACAAATTAGAAGTTCACACAAGTCAAATCCACATCTTAGCACATCCAAAATACTTGATTTTCTTTACATGGATTTTATGGGTCCTATGCAAATTGAAAGCATTACAGGTAAGAGATATATATTTGTTTGTGTGGATGATTTTTCTAGATATACTTGGGTTGATTTCATTAAAGAAAATCTGACACTTTTGAAGCTTTCAGGAATCTTTGTGTTAAGCTTAAGAATGAGCAAAATAGGAACATTGGAAGGATTGTGAGAATAAAAAGTTGTAACGACCGGTACCCCACCCGGGCGCACTGTAGCACCGGGACCTTATGATAGGTGTCTATTTATGTATTACTTTTATATCAATTCGTCCATGTTTCTTTGCTATATTCCTTGGTATTTTTATGTTTTTGTGTGGTTTGATGTTTGTAGGAGTTTTGGAGCAACTTGCACAAAAATGGAGTAAAACCCTTCATTTTCACCTCTGCTAGTCAGTGATCTTATCGGATTTAATTGTATTGATATACAATGAACCCGATGACATGTTATATACCGTTGGAAAGCTCTCGAAGTCTATTTTCTGGAGAAATTTACGGTTTATAAATCCATTCAGTGTACCAAAAGTTGTAATCAAAACAGTGTGAGATGTATAGAAATATAATTACACAAGTCACTGTAGCATGTATAATACGGGACACTGTAGCAAGTCACTGTAGCAGAGTATTTAAACACATTTTAGGGTTTTATTTTCATAACTGGAAGAGGGGAGAACTTGGTGGAGGCTGCAGCTCTGGAATTCTTTCATCTCTTGGAGTTCTTGAAGGAGAAAGGAAGCTTGGAAAGAGGGAGAACTACAATCCAAAGAGAATTACATCAAATTTGCTAAGTTTTTCCCTTCCCTTTCATTTTCTGGAATGTCTCCATGTTGTATTATATTTACCACGTTCTAAACATGTGTAACTGAATCTGAATTGGTTGAGGGTGATTTCAAAGCCCCTGATATGGTTTTTGTGAGTTGATTGTGCAAGAAGTTGTTATCCAATTCTCTAATTGAAGTGCTTGTATTTTCCCATATCTAATGCTTATGATTGCTTGCTGATTGTATTTGGAATGGCCAACTGAATATAATCTGGTTGTTGTCTATTGCTAGAGTAGAAATCTTGATCCGTAATTGTCTTGAATTTCTAATCCTTAGTAGCAAAATTGTGATCAGAGATTGCAATTGGAGAATACAACCTAAGTTAAATAATTCGAGCTTGTGTGTTTATTGCTTAGATAAACCTATCTTTCTCATCGTAATGCATCCATTGAATTAAATTTAGAGAGCTTGTTCTAGGTTGTTTAATGGATAGAGATTAAATAAAGAGCTTGTTTTATTTAACAACAAAGTAAGAAAAGATTGGGGTAATAGAGCTTGTTATTATCTATGGTTGATAACTTCAATGCTGTAATTAGATGACAATTCTACAATTAATTCGCAAATCCATATATTGTGGTTGAGAAGGATCCCTTAACCAGCTTTCTCCCATTGATTTTTCATTCAAATTTACTTTCTGTTTGTTATTCTTTACTTGCATTCTTATTTCATTTAGTAAGCAATTCAACAAAAATCCCCCCTGTTTAGTTTATTGTTGCTGGAAATAACAAATTCAATTAGAATCAATCCTCGTGGGAACGATATCTTACTTATCACTTTATTACTTGTGCGACTAGTATACTTGCTAGTTTCGAACGCATCAAGTTTTTGGCGCCGTTGCCGGGGAATTGATTTTCTAATCGATTTGTTATTTTGTTTTCATTGTTGATTCATATTTTCTTTGTTTTTCTTTTCTGATTGTTTGTGTTTAGACAACATGGCAGTAAACTTCTATCAATTCAGTAGCGGATTTGAGCCACAAGTACCATGGAGAGTAAATGAGGTAAGCACTCCGAACATTGAACAACAACTTTCTGAGCTAACCTCTCTTGTGGAAAACATGGCTGTAGGAGATATGCAAAAATCTTATGAATGTGGGATATATTCTACGATGGAGCATCCAATCGACATGTATCCAACTTTACAAGAAGAATCTATGGAACAAGCCAATGCCCTGGGTGGATTTCCAGGACAAACGAGGCAATGGTATGATCCTTTCTCTAGCACTTACAATGCTGGATGGGAAGATCAACATAATTTCAGTTACTGGAATCATCAACCAATCACTCCAAATGTGATACCAAATCGGCCACAAGGTTTCAATCAACCTAGAGTGCAGCAACCTTTTCAAATGCAACCACCACCGATGCCACATCCAGCACCGCAACCACCTTCACAAATGATAGGTGTCCATTTATGTATTACTTTTATATCAATTCGTCCATGTTTCTTTGCTATATTCCTTGGTATTTTTATGTTTTTGTGTGGTTTTGATGTTTGTAGGAGTTTTGGAGCAACTTGCACAAAAATGGAGTAAAACCCTTCATTTCACCTCTGCTAGTCAGTGATCTTCTCGGATTTAATTGTATTGATATACAATAAACCCGATGACATATTATATACCGTTGGAAAGCTCTCGAAGTCTATTTTCTGGAGAATTTTACGGTTTATAAATCCATTCAGTGTACCAAAAGTTCTAATCAAAACAGTGTGATATGTATAGAAATATAATTCCACAAGTCACTGTAGCATGTATAATACGGGGCACTGTAGCAAGTCACTGTAGCAGAGTATTTAAACACA